>JASAMX010004401.1:0-14699 GCA_030248175.1 Microlaimidae sp. YZB2_3 | reverse complement strand
TTCAATTTCAATCATGGCCTGTGCCATGGATTTTTGAAAGAAAGGGGCCAGACTTTAGAATTACTGAAAACGGAATATAAATGCGGCGCGAATGCTACCTGCACATTTCCCATTCTTCGGTTTATATTTATATTCCGATTTGCGGCGCCTTGCAGACGCTAAGCGTCTGCCGGGGGGTCTGGGGGGTGGCCCTCCAGCCGCCGGAGGCGAAATTTTTTGATTTGGCATTTAAAATGAGAAAAATTAGGTCTTAAAAATACCTATTTATATTGAATTCAAGGCAGCCAGGCCTGCAGATTCCACTTTTGGCATACCCCAAGCAGACCTGTGCACTGCCCCCCGGGGGTTAAAACGGGGGGGAGCACGGGGGGCAAATTTTTGAAACGGGGCGGCAATAAAACGGGGGGCAAGCAGGGGGAAAGAAAAAAAAAGAAAAAAAGGAGAAAAAAAGAAGGGAAAAGGGAAAAAAGGGACAAAAAAAGCGGAAATAAGGTAAAAAATAGGTCCAAAATGGCTTAAAATACATTGAAATAGGCTAAAAACTGCAAAAAATTAGCGATGATGGCGTCATCATAGGTCAAAAATGGCGTCATATTTTTAGTGTACTTTTTAATTTTTTGGCGGGGGGGCAAATCCTCCAATAAAACGGGGGGCATTTTCAGACCGTGCACAGGTCTGCCCCAAGAAAGGAGGTAGGGAGAAGTAGGGTTCGTAATGGAGTTACCTTCGCTTTTACCTCCCCCCACCTTCGCTTTTACCTCCCCCCACCCCGCTGGACCTACCTCCTCTTCCTTATTTTTACCCGGTCAACCCAGAAAGGGGGGGTCATTCCCCTCTGCCCCCCCTGGCACAGGGCCTAATTTCAATAAAAAAATCCAATTTCAATAATTTACCCCAAAAGCCATTTGTTAAACACACTCTGAGATGCTGCTTTAACGATATTGTATGCTCATGAAAGGGCGTAGCCAAGGGGGGGGGTTATAGGGTTTGTAACCCCCCAACCCTTTTGGGGTGGAGCAGGTAAAAATTTAGGGGTCCTAAGAGAAAAATTTTAAAAAATTTTTCTCGCGCTTCGTTCCGCTCAGCGCTCGACATTTATATCTTTTTTACAACTTTTAAGTGATGTTTCTAATGGATTTCAAAGACAATTTTTGAAAATTTTTTCGTGCTGTCTCACGATTTTAAATGTTATACCTTTTTAAACCTAAAATTTTTCAAGTTTAACTTAAAAAAACAATGCAAATAACAGCAAAAAGAATCACTTAGCGTAAAGCGCAAAAAAAATTTTACCCTTTTTAATGTCTTTTTTACGGTATTTTGAAAATTAGGAGTACAACCCCCCCCCCTTTCGAAAAATTTGTATGGAGTACAACCCCCGCTTTCCGAAATCCTAGCTACGCCCCTGAAAGAGGGTCCGGGTTTTTTTAATTTTTTAAAGGATTGATTTTTTCAATTTTCCCACCCAAGGTAGGAAAGTTGCATTTTATGAATTTGCTGGTAAATTAAAAGGTTAGCCGACAACAGCAACATAATTTATTAAGACACGTCCAAGTTTACTCATTTATATTTGAAAGAACCGGTGTCGCAGAATAGATCTTCCCGCCTATTTTTCTTCCTCCCGGAAGATAGTGCGCTCTAGAATAGATCTTCCCCCCGGAAGATTTATTTCAGTGCGCTCTAGAATAGATCTTCCCCCGGAAGATTTATTCTGGTGCGCTCTAGAATAGATCTTCCCCTCGGAAGATTTATTTTGATTCACGCCAGAATTGATCTTCCCCTCTCAGAAAAGTTATTCCCCCCGGAAGATCTATTCTGGTTAAAACACCAGAATAAATCTTCCCCCCTCTAAAATTTGCATAAATTTAAAACATAATTATGCGAGATTTTGTTTGTTTGTTTAAAAACATCATTTTTAACACAGATTGTTATAATGTTACATTTAGAAAAAAAATAGTTTGTATTTTGTATTTTAATAAAAATAAACTTTAACTTTAATTGTATTAATTCCAAAAATAGTTAGCTAGCATTGACATTAATAAGTAAGTATTATTTAGTTGGTTTTCCGAGATAAAAACATTTGCATTAGTGCGTTTTGTTCGAGTACATAAAAATATGCCATAATTAAATAAACTGAGTATTTTTTTAGAAAATTAATATTTCAAAATGAAGGTTTTTCTTTTAATTTTATCAATTTTTAAAACAAAGTATTGCAAAAAACATAAAAAGTGGCACCAGTTTAATTCCTTTCCAATTGTATTTGATTCATTGTTTGCCTTCAGTTTTTACTTTTTATTAAAACAATCTATAATAGACAAAAAATTGAAATAAAAAGAAATGAAATCTCGAATATGTGTATCCATAAGTTTTTAGTTTTTTTAATTAAAAATTTAATATAAAAACAAAAAAACTTCTTCATATTCAGCAGTTAATTCGACATTAAGCAGTTTTAAAGTTTTTTTTGGTTGTTTAGGTTTACTTTTAGGTTTTGCTTAGGCTTAGGAAAAAGTTTTTTAACAGATTTAAATTTTTTGATTGTTTAGGTTGACTTTTAGGTTTTGCTTAGGCTTAGGAAAAAGTTTTTTGTCTTTAATCAGGAAGTGATTTTTTTTGGAAGATATGCCGAATTTATTTTTTCTCGCGCCGCCAAATTTTTTCTTCGAGTTTTAACTTTTTTCATTATGTTGCTTAATATTTTAAACGGTTAATAATTTGATATTAGGCTTTCTGCTTAGGCTTGTTTAGGGTTCACATTTCAGCTTTATACTATTGAAATTTTTACTTTAACGAAAACTTTGAAAAGCTGGTTATTTAAAAAATCAGTTTTTTTTAAATCAGGACATCTCATGGCCGGAATTCACAAAGCGGGGTAAACACGGTGCAAACAGCGTGATAGTGTATTCGGTGTAAGCACCGTGTAAACTACGGTATTTTTGGGTGCTAGCATGGTGTTAGTTAATCCGGACAAGTTACAGTAGGTTTCGCGGCTAATTTTATTTTTTTGTTCGAAAAATTCCTTGTTTAGCATACATTTACAGTATTTTGTTCTGCCACTTTTTACACAAATTTGGAATTACTTAATAAATAGAGATTTAAAAGTTTATCAGTTTTTTTATACAAATAATTCCTCTAAATTTTGCTTTTTACATCTTTTTTATCGTTTAATAAAATTTTAACAGACTTAGCCCCAGGTATACCGAAACCTACTGTAATTTGTCCGGATTAACTAACACCGAGCCAGCACGAGGATTATCCCTCTTTGTGAATTCCGGCCCATATGTTTTATTAGAATAAAACGGATGGGAGGGCAAATTCTCCAATAAAGCGGGGGGGGCATTTCCAGACCGTGCACAGGTCTAGTGAACAACAGAATAAATCTTTCCGTTTATGTGAGGAATTTTATGCAAATTTGCTGTATTCTTTTACACAAAGGGAATAAATATTCTGAGGGGTGAAATCTGTTCTGACGTAAACCAGAATAAATCTTCCGGGGGGAAGATCTAATCTACGACACCGGCAAGTAATCTTTTCTGTAATTCTAAAACGTCGGGCTTTTAATCACAAAAACAGCGGAACGCTTTTAATGTTATATTTGTGTTGCAACTGTTAACGCTTTGTGGTATTTGTTTGTATTTTTGTTTTGTTTTGTCAATTCATTATAATATAATAATAAAAATAATTATTCAATCATTACTGTGGTTTTATTAATTTATTTCTCAAAACATTCAAAGAGTTAAAACTTGGTCAACAGAGAGCTAAAATGTAAAATTTCTTTTAAGAAAAAAACATTGCAAAAAATTTGACTGTAAGATTTTGAGCTCTATTTTCATAAAACCACATCCCACATCTTTGACCCCCCGCCCGTGTCTATGTATGTCATCATACATGGGCACGGGGGGGGTTGGGGGGGTTCACCCCCCCCCTCAAATTTTGAGAAGTGTGGTTTAACCCCCCCCCACTCAGAAGTGGGGGGGGGGAGAAAAAGTTAACCCCCCCCCCAATTTTGGAAAAATGAAGAAAAAAAAATGTGTTTAAAATGGCTTCTAACTGCCTCCAAACTTAAGTTTTGAGGTCAAAATGAATGTTTTAAGCAATAAAAAGCTCAAAAATGCAATAAAAAGGGCTTTTTGACTTAAAATTAGTGTTTTTAACCTATTTTTCTTTCAAAATCTAAAAACGATATGGGTAAAATGCACTCCAGAAAAAAAACGATATGGTTATTTTGCGTTTCTCAGATTTTAACCCCCTAATTTGGGGTTTAACCCCCCAGCCCCACTCCGGACCAACTTGCCCATGTATGTATGTCATCCTACACATTTGTGCTGGTCATAGGTGATCAGGAGGAGAGGGAGTATATTCCCCCCAAATCTCAAACCCTGCTAAGACCCCCCCCCCCTAAAATTTGGGGTTCTAGTACTAAAAATGGGGTATCTGGGGTATATAAAAAAAATTTTGAGGCACCCTCCTCCAAAGTTTGGGGGTTTAGTTTGGGTGTATACCATAGGTGGGCAGGGGGGTTGGGGGGTTATACCCCCCCCCCCCAAATTTCGGATTTTGCTGACACCCCCCTTAAATTTGGGGTAGTCGGGGACACCCCCCCCCAAATTCGCCTCCCAAAGAAAAATTTTTAAGTGTTATAAAAGGACTAAAAAATTTTTCCGCGCTTCGCGCGGAGTGTTTATTACCTTATTTCCCCGTTCATTACCTTTTATTACCTTTAAATTCCCCCGCTACGCGGGCAGTTTAAATTTCCCCGCTACGCGGGCAGTTTAAATTGGCAATTTATCTTAGTTTTTCAATTGCAAATCGATTATCCCATTCAGTAGTTAAGGCATACATGTTTAATAAAACTACTATAAACACTATTATCCTTTTTTTAACGTTTTAAACACGTGTTATAAATGTATAGTATAGCTATAAAAAACCTTAAATTTTGTAATTAGTATCATTGGAATTAAAATTTCTAGTGTATTTTAGCGCCTCAAATTATAAATTTTCTCCTCCAGGGGGCATTGTTCCCCCCGAACCCCCCTGACTGAATTTTTAAGATCACAGAAAATTATGTAGAAATTAGGTAAAAAAAACAAAAGTAAAATCTATGTTCACGCGATCACCAGGAGACGATTTTTAAGCCGTTTTTAGTATATATTTTAGAAAATTTTCGCCTCCGGCGGCTGGGGGGCGTCCCCCCAGACCCCCCGGCCGACGCTTCGCGTCGGCTGGCGCCGCTACGCGGCGCAGACGGCGGCGCTTCGCGCCGCTTTGACAACACTTTTTATTCCCCCCCCGAGACCGACGCTTCTGAAATGAACTCCTGACTGCGCCATTGCACATTATTATTAAAAGAATTAAAAAAATAAAATTTATAAGTTGCAATAAGGTCTTATTTTAATCTTACACAGTTTTAAAGCATTTATAAGCTTGTTTTACGTTTTTTTACGCGTTTTAAGCTCATTTTAAAGCAGCGCCGAAATATTGGTACACCCCCCCCCCCTCAAACTTTGGGTCTTGCTGGACACCCCCCCCCCCCCTAAAATTTGACCCCCCCTATACCCCCCCCCCCAAAATCCGAGAGGCTGCCCACCTATGGTGTATACCATACATGAGCAAGTTCGTTCGGATCGGAGTGGGGGGGGGGTTAAATAAACCCCAAATTAGGGGAGGTTAAAATCCGAGAAACGCAAAATACCCATATAATTTTTTTCTGGAGTGCATTTTACCCATATCGTTTTTCGATTTTAAAGGAAAAATAGGTAAAAAAAGCTAATTTTAGGTCAAAAAGCCCTTTTTATTGCATTTTTAAGCTTTTTATTGCTTAAAACATTAATTTTGACCTCAAAACTTAAGTTTGGAGGCAGTTAAAAGTCATTTTAAAGACATTTTTTTCTTCATTTTTCCAAAATTGGGGGTTAACTTCCCTCCTCCCCACTTCTAAGTGGGGAGGGGGTTAAACCCCATTTCAGAATTTGGGGGGTTAACCCCCCAAACCCCCCCCGTGCCCATGTATGGTGTATACTTCTAAATCCGAAAGGGTGCCCACCTATGCTAGTAAGAGTCCAATATTTGTTAGCACTTTCCGTCTCTCTCAAAAAATCTTTTCCGTCCGGGAGAGAAAAATCTTTTCCGTCTCTCTCAAAAAAAAAATAATTATGATGTAGTGGTTAAATAGTCCCTTGTATTAGTACACAGAAGGGCATGGTTCATCACATAACTTACAGATTTGAATCAAAAATTATCTAAATATCATAAGCGTTATAAAATAATCGTAACTGTGACTTTTTTACCAGAGTCAGAGTTACGTTGATTTTAAACCGATTGTGACACTTTATGAACACTATTACTTTTGTTACAGAGCGTGGAACAAGCGGCCGGCGGTCTGGGCAGTTGGCTATTCGGCGGGAGCAACCAGAAAGCGGCGGACGGACCGATGGAAAACGACCCAAACGCCCCGTCGGGGTCGTCTAGGGTTGGAGGAAAGGCGGTTAATCTGCTTCCGGAAGTACCCACCACCGCCCCGAATCGGAAACTCACCCCGAGAGAACAGAGGGACTGCATGGTGATCGGTGAGTGAGACAACTGATAATATTACTTGGGGAGATTGTTAGTAGTTAGTAATAGAAATGCTATTGCTATATTGAATTTAGCATTCGCGAATGATTGCGTCACATCCATCCATACGTGGGCAGATTGGTACGATCGGAGTTATGCCAACCAGAACCACAAAAGTTTGGAAGGCTTTGGAGGTTTAAAAATACCTGTTTTTTGGAGTTTTAAAAAAAATTTTAAATAATTATTTATTTCGCATAAATCAGGATACATAAACAGACCTGTGCACGGTCTGAAAATGCCCCCCTCCGCTTTATTGGAGGGTTTGCGCCCCCCTGTTTTATTGCCCCCATCGCGAAAAAATGAAAAAGTACCCAAAAATTATGACGCCATTTTTTACCTATTGACGCCATCATCGCAAAATTTTTTGCAGTTTTTAGCCTATTTTAATGAATTTTAAGCCATTTTAGATCTATTTTTACCTCATTTTCGCTTCTTTTTTTGTCCCTTTTTCCTTATTTTTTTCTCCTTTTTTTCTCCTTTTTTTCTTTCTCCCTGCTTGCCCCCCGTTTTATTGCCCCCCCCTTTCGTTTAAAAAAATGCCCACCCCCCCCCGTCTTGGAGTTGCCTCCCCCCAATAAAACCCCGCGGGGCGCAGTGCACAGGTCTGCATACTTTTCTAAGTCGGGACTCGATCCAGGGATCTTCTATAATGCAAGACGTACGTTCTGCCACTGCAGCACAATCTCGACTGAATGAGCAAAAATTTAGAGAGATAACCCTACTGGAAGACAATTTATGAAAGTTTTTAGGTTTATGAAAATTTTTAGGGCGTTAAACCATCCTATTTTTGTATAGAACGGATTGATTATTTTTATTTTTTACGATATTCAAGTATTAGTGAAAAATGTTGTAGTCAACTCCTTTATGTATGTTTTTCTTTGAACTAAGATACAGTAATTACGCAGACAAAATAGTGGAAAATTGTTATGTAGGTATATTATTGTTTGCAAAACAAAGGTTAGAATGATTTTTAACATGATTTTTGTGATGATTGTATTTGTGTGATTGATTGTATTTGCTAAAAATAAAAATTATGCGTAAAAAATTGACATCAATATGATTTTTAAAAAAATTGGAATTCCAAAATATCACCTTTTTTAAGTTCATGAAACACGTAATTATTGCCTAAGTTAAGAAACGAAAACTAAGTTTCCAAAGCTTCGGTATTTATTGGTTGGGTATTGGGTATTGGGCCATTCCCCTCAGTTTTGTTAAGTATTTAAATTAATAGTGTGTTTGTCATTTTAGAACGACTTATTAAATCCTATTTTCATATTGTAAAGAAAAATATTCAAGATACAGTCCCCAAGGCTATTATGCATTTTCTAGTCAATTACGTCAAGGTTAGTGTGTTTTTTTTTCTGCTACACTACATTTTGATTATTGTTATTGATTATTAATTTATGATTGTTTTAAAAATTAAAAATTACTTACAAACTTATGGTGTTTTCTTTATCTTTTGTTTATTTACCCTATTCTTAAACTAATTTTAGGAATGACTAAAGACTGCAATAATGCCTTAAAATTTTTGAAAACTAAATTTTTTCCATCGCGTATTAAAAACGATAAAACAATAGCTCTAAAAATGCGAATAAAATATTTCAAGCTTCTCATTTGCTGCTTAGAGTTTTTGAAGGAAGATTTTCGACAACCAAACTGCTTATTGTTTTATAATTTATATTTTCACAGATTGAAAATGGTAGGGTGTGTATGGCGTGTCCGCTAGACGACTGTAGTGTCACGAATAAGAAAAACATTGGGCAGAACAAATTTTAAAACCTGTTCGCTGTTTTTTCATCTCCCGATGTTACCACGACACTGATTTTTATGATTAAGCCTCCATACTTTTGTTGCCAATTCGTTTCAACCATTAAACTCATTAAACTTTTAACATTAAACATTAAAGCCCGTGAATTCTGAACAGTAAAATTCACTCGTTCATTCTATTTCAGGACAATCTACAGAGTGAGTTAGTGAGTCAATTGTACAAACAGGAAATGCTGGATACTTTGCTCGGGGAATCGGAAGCGGTAGCTCTTCGGCGAAAAGAAGCAGCCGAAATGTTGGAGGTAACTAACTGTCTATGGCCATTAATGAAATATAAATGATAAACGATAAATGAATGAAATATTAATTTATCGTCCTTACTCTCATACAAAGAGTCACAATCATTATAAAATCAACGTGACTTTGACTCATTACGTTGACAATATTTGCATGTTAAATAAATAAAAAAAAAGCCACAGTTACGATTATTTTTATTACGCTTCTGACTCATTGTGCCATAGCAACGACGCTATGTCTGGAACATACTATTAAATAAAAATTTATTCTTAGAAAGTTAGCTTGATTTAGAGATTTAGAAAGTTTTGTTTGCTGTCCATGTTAAAGTGTTTCCCAAAGTTTTATCAAGATCTTCTATTTAATGTTATGTTCTTAAGATTCTCTGATATGAAATTGCTCGATTCTACTTTTTTCTCGATATTTTAAATCGTTTAATTATTTTTTGTATGAAGATTCTGCTGAATGAAATATTATCCCTCGATATTTAAAAAAATAATATAGCCGTCTTGCTTTTATAGTGAAAATCTATACATAACCTTATAGTGAAAATCTATACATAACCTTATGCTAGTGCTAACTAACTAGCAACGACGCTATGTTTGGAACATACTATTAAATAAAAATTTATTCTTAGAAAGTTAGCTTGATTTAGAGATTTAGAAAGTTTTGTTTGCTGTCCATGTTAAAGTGTTTCCCAAAGTTTTATCAAGATAAATCTTCTATTTAATGTTCTGTTCTTAGGATTCTCTGATATGAAATTGCTCGATTCTACTTTTTTCTCGATATTTTAAATCGTTTAATAATTTTTTGTATGAAGATTCTGCTGAATGAAATATTATCCCTCGATATTTCAAAAAATAATATAGCCGTCTTGCTTTTATAGTGAAAATCTATACATAACCTTATACTTATTTGTTTTTATTTAGGCGTTACAACGAGCTGGTCATATTATTGGAGAAGTGAGAGAAACTCATGTGTGGTAATACAAAATACAGTATTGTGAAAAAAGATACTTCTTCACGGCACAAAGTTCTATTATTGGCTGGCTTTTTTTTACCAGTTCGACTTTGTATTTAAATTATTTCCTATTGTAACAAGCTTTTTCGCGGTTTTTAAAAGACAAAATAAATTTGTTATGAGGTGTTTTTTTTAAAAAGTTGTTGAACAATAATATCAAAGCCAAATTTTCTGATTTTAAATCCTGGAAGAATAAATTTGGCGCTTTGTTAAGAAACTTCAGTTAAGAAATGAAAAACGATTATCGACCGATGATTCAATGTTTGAAAACTTATTGTCGTGAATAATTAGCTGATTTTGTGATTTTGAAAAACTCAGATTGTGCAAAAATAGAAAATGCAATTTAAAATTATTGTACCTCTTGTAGTACAGTGTTTGCATATGTATTTAGTATGTGTAATTTATTGTATATCTGTGATCATATTTTGTAATGTAGGTAATTTATATTTCGGTACGAAATTTTGCATAATTTTATGAGAAAAAAAAATCATTAAAACAATTTTTCAACAAAAATATCAATCACTGTCTATTTGTAAATACTTAGGATTGTGCCACATATTTTTATGGTTTTCGTAAAAACCGTATCCATTTTATTTTTTTTATACACTACCACCAAACCATTTTTAATAAGGGTTTTTTTAATGCAAACATATTACCGACACTGCTAAGTCCTCGGTAATTTCTCTGAACTCCCGCAAAAAAATATCAAGTAAAAAAGACACTTTTTTCGTGACACTAAGCTTTTTGTAATCAAAACACATTGATTCACACCTCAAAGCTTAATTTTTAAATTTCTTGTGGAAATAAATTTAAAGACACGTTCAATAGTAAGCTCAATGTGAGAGTTACACTCTACTCTCAAAATTAAAAGGGAAAAAGCACATAAATAGGGACGGGTTACCCCGTGCCCATTTGTGTGCATCCTTTTTCCTTGATCAGTAGTTTTATGCCCCACAATTCCTAAATATCTTACTCCATATAGTGTTGTAAAAAGTAATGATTTTCAATTATTTAAGCAAAAGTAATTCCAAAAATTTTTAATTTAAGTAAAGTAAGAGTAAAAGTAATTTGTGATTTTTTATTTTAGTAAAGTAAAAGTAACGGTCAAAATTTTATTTTAGTAAAGTAAAAGTAACGGTCAAAATTTTATTTAAGTAAAGTAAAAGTAAAACCTATTTTTGAAGTAAAAGTTGGAGTAAAAGTATAATAAAAATAATTTTGAAACGGAGCAAAATGCCCGTTTTTGGAGCTACAGAGCTCCGTCTCAAAGTTTTTTTTTTTGTTAATTTTATGTATGAACTTTGATTTTAATAAGTTTTTGGTCTAAATTTAGCGTGGATTTTAGCGTGTTACGGCTTAAAAAAACTTTTTTCTGTCACTCATTTTCCAACAAAACCGTAGGAAATTGAGTCCTTGAAATTACTTAAATTAATTTAAGTTATTGCTAGAATAAATCCGAGTATACTAAAAGTAATTGAAATTTTAAAAGTCGAGTAAGATTAAAAGTAAAAGTAATTGAAATTTCAAAAGTCGAGTAAAAGTAATCCAAAATCCATTACTTTTATTAATTTAAGTAAAAGTAACTTTTTATAACACTACTCCCATAGTTCTTTTTAAGAGGTCGAAAACCCTTTTGAAATATGTACCTACTAGTGTTCGTTTTTGTTGTGTAGTGAATCGGTGTTACTTCATTCCTGTATTACTAACTTTGTAGTACGCTGTGTTAAAGCGCTTCAAAAATCTAGTAGCTGTACACCACGCATTTACTTGTCATTAAAATGCTATGCTATTAATCCGTGTTATTTTTTGGCGGTGCTCATAAATCGTAAAATGTTTTATTTCAATTTTATAAAATTTTCATACACAAATAATTTACTTAGCATGTAAAAGAAAAGTGAATAATTAAAAATACAAAAGTTTAAAAATACGCGTTTATAGAAAGAACTGCACAACATCCAGAACAACTCGCCAATTTTAAATTTTATCTCAACAAAATTTATTTATAAAGCTATATGCTCGCAATCCCTATGATGCTTGCAATCCCTATGTTCCTTATGTTTTCTAACGTGGAAATACTTATAATAAAATCGAGAGTTCGATGTCTAACTTGAAAAAACAAATCCTCCCAAAGTACCAAACTTTTACTCAATTTTCAGAAATGCTGGAAAATTAAAAGCAAAATCGACAACAGCCATGTTAGGTATTTCCTGACTAAAATCTAATCAAGCTCTTTTAGTCGAAGATTTTTGTATAGACCAATTTGAAATAACCAAAATCGTAGGAAAATGCCAAAAGTTTGATCACTGCTTTCATCATTGTAAGTTTTGACACATCGTAGCTAAACCGCTCTTCATGTAAGTATAACCGGCATCCAGCATTATATATACGGTGATGTGCGGCTTTATAATAATTGTGTTGGATGTCGGATTTTCGCATGTTAAATGAAAAGATGAGCTGAATAACTAAGATGTGTTTATAAATGCAATAGTGCCTATATTGAAGGTTGTCTTTATATAGGAGACTGTGTTTATAAATGCAATAGTGCCTATATTGAAGGTTTTCTTTATATAAGAGACTAAAATTTCGATCCAAAATTCGACGAATAAACCATTAGTCAGACTATATCTATTTTTAATCCGCTGTTCAATTTTCTGCAATGTAAGGCATTTATTGGCCAAAAATTCTGTTTAGTTTTTTTTAGTAAAGCAAAAGCGCAGAACGAATAAAATTTTTTTGAAAAAGCCGTTTACATTAATAAATAGCAGTAAAAATGGCAATTGCACGTTGGACAATCTTTAGACAAAATTTATTTGAACAATTAGGACTGGTTCACACCGATGTTGCAGCTGATAGCTAACGTGCACGTTTACGTCATTACACCGTAATTGTTGCTAATGTGAACGGTGTGCGTTACCTATCACCTGCCATTCCGGTGTGAACCGGCTATTATATGAAACTCAGTTTTTGATTCCATAGAAGTATATCTGACCACCAAGAGGTGTTTTCTGCTGTCTTTTTAAAGCAGACTTATTTTCGTCACAAAGCTATAATCTGCGTTTTACCAAACCAACGGTGCAAAAGCATCAATTGTATTGCAGCATAATACCTTTCATACGCTTGATGTCATAAAAAGTCTAAAGCTAAGATAACAATCAATATGGCGTGTTTTTTTTTAAACCACTATGTCAATATAATTTATATTTCTAATCTTGTAATAACTGAAGTTTTTAACCAGTCTAAGGCTTTCCTAAAATTAAAGGTCTCTTTCTGGAATATTTGACTCCAAATATATCTTGAGCAACCCAAAAAAGTTTTTCGGGCAGTAACCTAAAATAGAAACAATTGTGAAAAACTTGAAGAAGCAGTGATAGCATTACTGCTTGTGATACTACCGTTTAGTTTTTGCGATATATTGTATTTGGGACCAATTCGTTCCAAGGAAAATCCGTTCCCTGGACAATTCGCTCCCCGCCTAATTTGCTCCGGGCATATTTTATAAACGCAATTTTTATTACACCTTACAACTACTTTATTGAGGAAAATTTGCTCCTTGGACAGTTCGTTCCCTAGACAATTTGTTCCCTATAGACATATTGCTCTCTTTACAACTCAATCGCTCTTTGGGAAGATGAATTTTAAAAAAAATCGTAGGTGGCCCGATTTACTCTGGTTATTTCTTATAACCGTTTTTTCAAAAAGCATATTTTGTTTGGAACAATTCGATTCCAATTTTTTAATCGCTTTTTATAACACTTCTTTCGCTGGATAAAATTTCAATGAAGATTTTTTCGCAAAAAAATGGCTGTCATAGACTTTATATTTTCTACAAAACAATTCACTTCCAGAATGTTTTGGAGGCACAATTTTTAATGAATAGTTCATGGACCCCTATACTCCTGGACATTCGGCGTTTCCTTGGAATGGATATTTGGGTGTGCAACAGATACATCACTGACATATTCTACATGTGCTCAAATTTTTAATTTTCGGGTTTGAAACTTTTTGTAAATAATTTTTTTCAAACAATTAGGTGATTTTGGTTATAACAATGTTTTTTATAGTTTAAAAATGGCTTTTTCGAAAATTTTATAGCATAATAAAATTTCACTCAGTACTAAAATTTAACATTTTTTTGCTTTTTTTCACAAAATATTAAAAAAATAAAGAAATATTTTCACCACTTAATTGACAGATATAGCGCTAAATAACTATAAGTAAAAAAATGGAAATTGTTGTTGTAGTATTATGTTGCTAAAGACAATAATTAATGAAAAAGTATATTATAGTTATTGAAAAAGGAACATCCCTCAAATCTTTTATGCCAATAAATATTTATATGATAAAGCTAGAAGAATAATATTTTATCAAATTAATTAACTGAATAATTACTACTAAATAAACTAAAAAAATTAACATTCATAGAGCAATATTAGATGGCAAAAGGTGAATTTTGTCAGTGAGTAAGACAAAATACACCAAAGACATTTCATTCATAGGTAAATCTCATTTTAATTAACAATTATTAAGCTTGTTGTAAATGTAACAAGTTGTAGTAATTATATAATTACATACTAAATCCACCTGATTAGGCTAATTATTTGCAATATAGTGTTAAATATTTAATAAATAGTAATGAAATAAAAAAAATTCGAACAAAAATTGATTCTATTAAAAACTTATTATCTTTTATAACATAATATTGCTATATGACTTGATTTTTTTATATTTAGTAATAACTAATCATTAAATTAATTTGACAAAATATTATTCTTCCAGCTTTATTATAAAAATATTTATTGATATATAAAATTTTGAAGGTGGGTCCAATTCAATGACTATGGTATAAACTTTCGTTAATGATTTTCTATAGTAACATAATACCACAACAAATTTCCATTTTTTTGCTTCCTAATTTAGCGCTATATCTTTATATAAAATGGTAAAAATATTCTGTCCCACGTGTTAATATTTTATAAAAAAAACCCGAAAAAATGTGAAATTTTAGTACTAGG
>JASAMX010004397.1:0-30676 GCA_030248175.1 Microlaimidae sp. YZB2_3 | reverse complement strand
TGTTAAAACCTTGACAAAATGATATGGAAAAATGGAGACAAGTTCTTCTTTCTGCTCCATTAGTTTACAAAAAGATGTAAGTAAAATTGAACGATAATTTTTTTAGGCTTTTGGTGCCTTTTTTAAACGGTCAAGTTTAATAAGGCTATTTGCCAATCAAGTGGTAATTCTCCAAAATCAAAAGACATCTGAAAGATTATTGCCAAAGGTTCAGCAATAACTTTGGCCAAGCGTTTTAAAAAGTAAGCTGGAAAACCGTCAGGTGTTCTAGACAGATTGTTTGGGAGCTTTTTTATGGCTTTAAATAATTTTTTGTGGCAAATACCATGTTGTCCACCTTCCCTATATTTAGCGGATTAAAATTTAGTAAGATGTCATCATCAGCAGTAAAAATGGAAGCAAAGTAATTTCCAAACAGTACAACTTTTTCACACTCTTTAGTTACAAATAATTGGCGGGATAGTTTGTTTTGTTTTAATTTTAGTATAAACAAATTTATAAAAATTGTTTAAACCCCCTGAATTTAGAATTTTTGTCTCTTTATTAGTGTTAAAATTTCTAATTTTATTTTTGTATACTTTGCAAATTTTTTTGTATTCTGATCTTGATTTTTTCATCAATATAACGCTTATGCCAAAGTTTTTTCTTTTGATTTTGTAGTTTTTTTATATGTATTGGATATTTTATAGTTTTTTCTTATTTGTAAATGATTTTTTTCCAGGGACATGTCTATTAATTCCTAACAACAATTATATCCTTGAATTTTTGCAAAGCATTTTCTACTTGCCACATTCCTCAAATAAATCTTCCAGTTGATTTTAGATAAGTACAAACCTAGCATATCATAATCTGCTTTTAAAAAATCAGGTATGTAATTTTGAATCTTACTCTTAGGACTGACAAATATTCTAATATTAATTTCAGATAAAATAGTGTCATGGTCTGATTGTGAAAAACTGGGCACAACAGTGACATTATTAAAAATTTCTGTATGGTATAAACAAAAGATCCAGATAATTATTATTACGAGTTGGTTGTGAAACAAGCTGTTCCTGTTAAGTACCTAGCTCAATAAAAAACTATCTGAATACCACCGAAATACCACTGAAAGGATTTTATTATCACGAAAACGGCCGCGCATATAATTTCGGTTTAAATATAATAATTAGTTCTGATAAATAAAAAAAATCAATCGGCAATTGAATATATCAGTTCAAAAAACTTTTTTTTGGGGTTTTTGGTGTAGTTAAAACCTTTAAAAGAAAAGGCATCCTTGTTGTCGTAAAAACAAATTTTTTTCCACTAGGACCGTGGATATAAAACCTAAAAATCAAGCAAACTTTATTTTGAGAACTAGCCTTGAAAAATGCTCTGAGAATAGAGCAGGAAAAAGGGGCGATTTTTCCCCGGGCGTATGTTTAGACAGAAAAGATGTGGACTAGTCTGATATGGACATTATGTGGACTATAAAAAATTTGCATTTGGTTTGGGCAGCTGCTCACTAAATAAAAATTTCTACCATATGATAATGATTTGTTTATACATTGATCTAATCACACAGCACTGTTGCATTTTTTTTTAGTTTGATAAAATGTCAATTGAAAAAATTATACTCACACACAGCAATCTTTGACAAGCGCGAAATCGCTATTTTTTCAAATTAGAAGGTTATATTTGTATGTGTAAGAAACAACTATAAATTTGAAAAAGTGGCGATTTCGCGCTTGTCAAAGATTGCTGTGAGTATAATTTTTTCAATTGACATTTTGTATAAACAAATCATTATCATATGGTAGAAATTTATTTAGTGAGCAGCTGGCCAAACCAAATGCAAATTTTTTATAGTCCACATAATTTCCATATCAGGCTAAAGTTAAAATCCTTCAGGCTGAAATTCAGGGCGTAACCTCTCGCCGTCAGGAAGAAATAAAGAATGAACGCTTGGGAATAAAAATAATAAAAAAAAGTTTTCAGACATGATGTAACCAATGATTATTAAATTGCGTCAGGTGTTTCTCTCCACGTGATATTTTTTCAAAGAACGAGTGGTTACTTTACCACCTAGTCAATTTTATCCTGATAGAATTCATCTTTAGTCCACATTTTTTCTGTCTAAACATACGCCCGGGGAAAAATCGCCCCTTTTTCCTGTTCTATTCTTAGAGCAATTTTCAAGGCTAGTTCTCATAATAAAGTTTACTTGATTTTTAGGTTTTATATCCACGGTCTTAGTGGCAAAAAATTTGTTTTTACGACAACAAGGATGTCTTTTCTTTTAAAGGTTTTAACTACACCAAAAACCCAAAAAAAATGTCTTTTGAACTGATATATTCAATTGCCGATTGATTTTTTTTATTTATCAGAAATAATTATTATATTTAAACCGAAATTATATGCGCGGCCGTTTGCTATAATAAAATCCTTTCAGTGGTATTTCGGTGGTATTCAGATAGTTTTTTATTGAGCTAGGTATGTAACAGGAACAGCTTGTTTCACAACCAACTCGTAATAATAATTATCTGGATCTTTTGTTCACAAACGATACAGAAATTTTTAATAATGTCACTGTTGTGCCCAGTTTTTCACAATCAGACCATGACACTATTTTATCTGAAATTAATCTTAGAATATTTGTCAGGCCTAAGAATAAGATTCAAAATTACATACCTGATTTTTTAAAAGTAGATTATGATATGCTAAGTTTGTACTTATCTAAAATCAACTGGAAGATTTTATTTGACGAATGTGGCAAGTAGAAAATGCTTTGCAAAAATTCAAGGATATATTGTTGTTAGGAATTAATAGACATGTCCCTGGAAAAAAAATTATTTACAAATAAGAAAAAACTATAAAATATCCAATACATATTAAAAACTACAAAATCAAAAGAAAAAACTTTGGCATAAGCGTAATATTGATGAAAAAATCAAGATAAGAGTACAAAAAAATTTGCAAAGTATACAAAAATAAAATTAGAGAATTTAACATTAATAAAAAGACAAAAATTCTAAATTCAGGGGGTTTAAACAATTTTTATAAATTTGTTAATAGTAAAATTAAAAAAAACAAACTATCCCGCCAATTAAAAGGGAAGATGGGACTTTTGTAACTGAAGAGTGTGAAAAAGTTGTGCTGTTTGGAAATTACTTTGCTTCCATTTTTACTGCTGATGATGACACCTTACTAAATTTTAATCCACTAAATATAGGGAAGGTGGACAACATGGTATTTACCACAAAAAATGTATTTAAAGCCCCAAAAAAGCTCCCAAACAATTTTTTTAGAACACCTGACGGTTTTCCAGCTTAGTTTTTAAAACGCTTGGCCAAAGTTATTGCTGAACCTTAGGCAATAATCTTTCAGATGTCTTTTGATTTTGAGGAATTACCACTTGATTGGCAAATAGCCTTATTAAACTTACTGTTTAAAAAAGGCACCAAAAGCCTAAAAAAATTATCGTTCAATTTTACTTACATCTTTTTGTAAACTAATGGAGCAGAAAGAAGAACTTGTTTCATTTTTCCATATCATTTTGTCAAGGTTTTAACATGGTTTTAAAGCAAAAGAGTTCCACAATAACTCAGCTGTTGGAAACATTTAATGAGTGGACGCAGGCACTAAAAGATAAACTTCTATAATCGATGTCATATACTTGGATTTTGCCAAGGCCTTTGACACGATGTCACATCAAAAATTGTTATATAAGCTAGAAGAATATAGTGTTTCTGGTAAATTTTTAAAACGGATAAAAAAATTCTTATCGCGGGCGCAATATTAAAGTTGTAATTAATGGCTCAGTATCCAAATCATTTCCTGTAAAAAGTCAGTTCCTCAGGGTTCTGTTTTGGGCTTATTTCTATTTCTTATATATATTAATGATAATGTTGATTGTGTTAAGTACTCACAAATTAGGCTCTTTGCAGATGATATAAAGTTGTTTCCAGAATTTTCATCTAAAGACTACCACATTTAAACCTTAAGACTTCAAGAAGATTTAGATAGAATATACAGCTGATCAAAAGACTGGAGATTGCAATCAACAAATCATAAATGTAAAGTTCTTCATATTAGAAATTATAGCAAAGAGTTAATTTGAAAATATAAACTTGGTAGTAATGTACTTGCAACTACAGAATTGATGAAATTCTCTAAACACTGAAATCACAGCAAAAAAGCAATGAGAGTGACATCACTAATTTTTAGAACATTCAATTCAAACTCTAGAAATAATCTTTTCAGAGCGTATAAGTCCTTTGTTAGACCAATCTCGGAGTACGCCAGTGCAGTTTGGAATCCTTATTTACAAAAAGATATAAGCATTTGGAAAAAGTGCAACGAAATTTCTCTATGAGGTTGTTTTATAAATGCAAGTTGTTTCCTGTTGATTATGAACAAAGACTGAATTACCTAGGTTTAGAAAGATTAAAGGACCGAAGAGACAAAACTGATTTATATGAGTGCTTTAAAATTATACATCGCTTAAACAATTTGCAAGCCAATGATTTTTTTAAGTTTAACCTGCAGCCCACCCGTGATCATCCCTTTAAATTGGCTGTTGAGGAAAATCGAATTAATGCAAGGAAATTTCCTTTTGCAAATAGGGTGATTATACCTTGGAACAATCTTCTCCCGTCTCAAGTAATTGTCGATTCTTTGGATGCATTCAAGAAAAGTTTTAAAATCGACTTAAATAAGCGCTCCTTTTGAGCCTTTAAAGTCATTTCAGATAGCTATGTTGATATTTTGTTAGAATTATAGTTTATGTTGGCGCGATTAAGTCGCAAATTTGATGTTGTTGATGATAAAAAAGAAAAGAAAAATGAAATGATGATACAGTAGTATTAAACTATGCATAGACTATGCATAGTAAAATATTAGTTCTGCTATCTGATCATTAAAAAAAGCGCGCAGTGTCAAATTTGGAGAACAAAAGAATATCCAAGGTACATATTTTAATCTCCACGAGGTCACTCACGGTTTCTTTAAGCAAACACGTTAAACTTTATTTAACAATACACAAGTTTCGATTTTCAATTTATCTTTTTTTGTTTTTTTTAATCAGCTTGCACTTTCTATACTTGGTTGAATGTATTGTGTATTAATATAAGTATACTTTTGAAAACATAAAAAAATTATCATTATTCACTCCTAAAATATTTTGTAACTAAACTAGTTATACTTTTATTTTATTTTGTGGTTTTAATTTATTTTTTGAAGCTAACAGTTTGTTTGGTACAATATTTACAATTTATTTAAGTTTAAAACCAGTGTTTAATTACGCTAACACCGAAACAGTTTTTCCGTAAATAAGATGCATTATTGACGGGACTCTCGTTTCCCGGGACTCTCGTGTGTCGGGACTCTCGTGTCTCGGGACTCTCATGTCGAACCTGCAAAACTTCGGGACTCTCGTGTCTTGAGACTCTCGTGTCGCAGATTCGGGCAAACTGGCTCTTATTGGGGCGCTCTTATTATTAAACGTTGAGCGCTCCAATCAAAAACGAAGCCTCTATAGACTAGTTCGGAATAAGGGTTTTTTAGTGTTAGGAAGAGGGTACAATAGCTGCTAGTGCCAATCATATGTAGAGGGAAAATTGAGAAACAGCGAGCGACTAGTACATTTTATTTAAATAAATTTTTAAAAATATTTCAAATATTTATTGGTTTAAAATCTCGACCCCTTCTCTTTAAAATTTCTTAAATACTTTTTAAATATTGCAAAAGCAAAAACAGTTTTTGGGGATTTTTAGTTTTTTGCCGCTTCGTAGGTACGGCGCTGCTGGCGCGCTTGATTCCCAGTTTTTTAATGTTTCAATTACAGAAAATGCTTAATTTAAAAGTTTGGAATAAACTTTTTAAAATTAATTTTTAAATTTTGAATAGTTTTACAATCAAAACATTAAAAAAACCTATGTAGGTTTAAAATTAGTTTAAAAGCACAAATTTTATCTTTATTTTTACTAATTCGAAATCACTGTTCAGGAAAATACTATTTTAGTGGTGATTTCAAACTATTGTGACGTTTAATTAAAAAACAAAAATTTATTTAGCACAAACTGATATATTACAGCACTTCAACGTAGTGAAACATATCATCGTGTAGCAATTTTTATGAAGTATAGGTTTAAACTTAAGAAACTAAGAAAGCTAAGATTTTTTCAAATTTTATTTTTTTCTTTTTGTACCCTCCCTCGTACAGTAAAAGACGCTTATTCCGAACTAGTCTATTAAAGCAGTTTAAAGCTCCAATTAGGAAGTCATTCAATTAAATAAAAATCTTTTACTTCTTAAAAGCATGGTCAAAACAACATTTTATAAATTATTGCTTGCAATAAATTTAATACCTATCAGTGTTCGAACCATGAGCGTGTTTTAACCGCATAATTTCATTATAGAAAGCTTCCATTTGAGTTCTCATTTCGTCGATTTTCGTGGTTTTTAAATCCGATTTTAATTTACTATAAAAATTTAGTTAGCTTTAAAATGTAGTATATGTTTGTTAGATCAAACGTATATCTATTTTTTATAATTCTATTAATCGTTAAAAAATTTAAACAAAGATATTAAACAATAAAATACCACTTTAACAAAAACTTATAATGATTAAAATTACTTACTTGAGCGCCGTTTCTTTATCACGCAGGGATTGTTCTAATCGAAGCATTTTTTGTTTAAGGCTGTTCACTTGGAGTTTGCTCTCCGTCGGTTTTCCGGACGTAGACAACTGAACACCCTTCAAAATAATGAGAGTCCTTGTATATCAAATAATATTAAAGGTATATTATATAATTAATATTTACTACGTACAAGATCAGGTTGAGAAACCAGAAATTTGTGTAGGATGTTTGGTTTCCCATAGTTGTATTGCATACTGTACAATATGCAGTTTTTTCACTCCAAGCTTGTTGGAGTGTAGTTATTTTAGTTTTTGTTTGATAGTCAATAATATTTCGAATTTGTGTGTTTGCTTAACAAATCATGATGTTCAGTGGTTTTTTAGGAAAGAATTTTTTCCTCACATATCGTGCAAAATTCTACTATATGAGATAACAAAAATAAGCCGTTTCACAAGAATGCATAAGAGTAGAGAATGTCCGACTGTGTGTTAAACAATTGTTCAAATTGTAGGTAGATTATTCCACGGTGTGGATTTTTTATCACGTAAAAAAATCCACACCGCGTTGTGGAATAATCTACAATTTGTTGAATAATCTACGTGACAATTTTTCTACGGAATACTGTAGAAAATTCCACGCTTTTGCTTGAATTTCCACATGTAGATAATTCTACATTTTATCTTGCGCTTGTAAACAAACAAAAAATGCGAACGGAAATCTGTACAAATTTCTGTGGAATAATCCACAGTTTTGTTGACAATCCACATGATAATCTTTCCACATAACACTGTAGAAAATCCTACGCTTTTTGTTGAAGTTTCCACATGGAAAATGTGAAATAATCCACACTGTGGAATATTCAACATGTTGACGGAGCGTTTGCGAACAGAAAAAAACAACGAAATATGAAAAAAAATATAGAAAGTCGTTTTGTTATATAAAACAAATGAACTAAAATTGTTTTTATTATGTCAAAACCGTTTTGTTTTAAAGAAATTGAAAGACAAGCGACTGTCTTGCGTCTTACAAAAGTAACAGCAGACGTTTTCGAGTCGCTACTTCTATCTTATGAGGCCGGCGTCTCAGAAGAAAGAAGCGCTTTAATAAAGGTTTAATTGTCAGGGTTTATTTTATGATTGTTTTATTATTATTTTCTATTTCAACTGTACGTGTTTTAGAAATTATTCACTTCACATTTTAGTTGAACAATAACTAATTCACGTTTTCATTTAACAAAAAAATGATAGGTTTTTTGACGTTTATTGACAAATTACACACTCCCAAGTCAGATTTTAGAAATCAGTTGGTATATTTTTAAAAAAATATTAAGCGTCGTGTCATTTTATAAAAAAATGGAGTTTTTTTTAGAATTCTTACGTTCAAAATAAATAAGGTTTTCCCTCTTTAAAGTTTCATAGTCGTTATTTTGATTTATAAAGCCTTTTAACGCCAATCGGAAAGATGTCCTGTTAGCGCAATGGCAGACCATCAGATTACCATTACTAAGGTCCCTGGTTCGAAATCCGTAAAATTTTTGTTTTACTTATTTAACCAAAACCATTTAGAATCTAGTTTATTTTTAAATATTTTTTTTAATTGTTATAGCAATATTCCCAAATTATCTTCTTTAAAAATATAAAACACATTTTGATTTATTAACTTTGATTACCGCACGTTCATTTACCCCTTTTTTGGTTTTCATTGCGTTTTAATTTAACAAAAAATCGATTGGTTTGCAGACGCTAATTAACCTAAAATCACACTCTAAAGTCAGTTTTTAGAAATCATTTGGTAAATGTTTACAAAAATTGTAAGCGTCCTATCATTTTATATAAAATAGAGTTTTTTTTACAACGATTATGTCGAATAAAGCAGGTTTCCACCTTGCATTCTCTTCGAAGTTTCACAGTTGTCATTTTGATTTATAAACCCGTTTTACGCCTCAGCACAAAATGTCTCCTTAGCTCGGTGGTAGAGCTTTCGACTAGCACTGATGGGCACCGAGTTCAATACCCCCGCTGCGCGTGTTTTTACTTTTTTATCCAAAACCATTTAAATTATTATTTTTTAAATTTACATTTTTTAATTTGTTACAGTTAGCAGTATTGCCCAGTTATTTTCTGCTTTGAAAAATTAAAACACATTTCGATTTATTAACTTTTATTACCACACGTTCATTTACCCCTCTTTGGTTTTCATTGCGTTTTAATTTAACAAAAAATCGATTGGTTTGCAGACGCTAATTAACCTAAAATCACACTCTAAAGTCAGTTTTTAGAAATCATTTGGTAAATATTTACAAAAATTGTAAGCGTCCTATCATTTTATATAAAATAGAGTTTTTTTTACAACGATTATGTCGAATAAAGCAGGTTTCCACCTTGCATTCTCTTCGAAGTTTCACAGTTTTTTTTTTCATATTTCGTTGTTTTTTTCTGTTCGCAAACGCTCCGTCAACATGTTGAATATTCCACAGTGTGGATTATTTCACATTTTCCATGTGGAAACTTCAACAAAAAGCGTAGGATTTTCTACAGTGTTATGTGGAAAGATTATCATGTGGATTGTCAACAAAACTGTGGATTATTCCACAGAAATTTGTACAGATTTCCGTTCGCATTTTTTGTTTGTTTACAAGCGCAAGATAAAATGTAGAATTATCTACATGTGGAAATTCAAGCAAAAGCGTGGAATTTTCTACAGTATTCCGTAGAAAAATTGTCACGTAGATTATTCAACAAATTGTAGATTATTCCACAACGCGTTGTGGATTTTTTTACGTGATAAAAAATCCACACCGTGGAATAATCTACCTACAATTTGAACAATTGTTTAACACACAGTCGGACATTCTCTACTCTTATGCATTCTTGAGTTGGGTTTGTCTGTTTTGTTTTTGGGTTTTGCCTTCGTCTTTTTTTTTTTTTTTTGGCCTGTCTGTTTTTGTGGGGTTTTTTCTCTTCGTGGTTTTTTTTTCTTCTCCTCTCGGTTTAAACAGCCCTCTTTTTGTGCTCTACTCTAAGACCTGCTGAGCAATAAACTAACCAAATATTGCTAATACTAGAAATTTGAGGTCCTTTATAAATCGACGTGAGACCTTATTTGCAAGAAATGAACCAAATTTGAAACTAACCTTCATGATTTCCAATTCATTTTTAGATTTTTAACTTCTACATAACTATTTTTTAATTAATAACGGTAACTTATGTCTTAATTTATTCAAGATATCCATCCTTCAATGCGAAAATGAGCAAATAACGTTTGTGTTAGACAACATAGTGTTATAACCTAACACCAAACCAAAGACACCAAAATGACCTAAAGACACTCGAATGCGCTATTAAACCCACGTCCCAGATTTATATCAACAAACAACCTTTTTGCCTATTTCCTTGAAACTTTAAAACTTCAAAAAAATTGACACTATGGGGCTTTATTTTGAGGGTACTATGGTTCTTCAAACAGGTCTATTTTGTTACCTTAGTTGTCAAAAATTTGGAAAAAAAGTTGTATTCAAATCCTATTATCATATCATCTTACTTAATTTCCGTCGTTTGGCCAGTTTACATCATAAACATCATATGGCAAGTTGAGGATTTGCTTATAAAATAAATACAGTCAAATGCACGATATGAATATTTTCAGTTAATTTAAAATATTCCTTATTTGATTTTAAATTGGATTAAGGAAACTGTTCCTTAAAAAATCGTGTACTATATACTATTCTTTACCTTTTTAACGCTGTTATCTTCTGCTTTGCGCAACTTGGTCTTTAATTGGGTATTTTCAGTCATCAATGTAGTTGCATTCTAAATTCACATGGCAAATTGAGAAAAATACTAAAAACGCTGTGGTACTACAATATATTTGCCACTAATGTATATTATGTAGGGTATCTGACTTAATTTCGGACATGCCTTAATTTCGGCCACCAATTTAGGTGTTAAAAAATTGGCTTGTTTTTAAAACAAAAAAAAACTAGCACATAATTAACTGGATGAATGTTGAATAAAGTGTTTTTGCAAAGTTTTTTATTCGTGTTATTCTGCAGTTAGACATTTTCATACAAAAAGTGATTTTTTTGTGATTTTTTGGAATTTTGCTTTGTGTTTAAACTGCATCAAATTTAAAACTAAGCAATATATAACCTTAACATAGATTCTATTTAAAGCTCAAAATTGTTGATTTTCATGTTTTGATATTTTCTTCGAAAGCATTTTAGAATGCGTTTAACTAACTGCACAGTTTAAGATTCCATTAATTTCGGCCAACTTAAAATTAACGTGAAAGAACCTGTTTAAAAAGATTTGAATCATCATGTGTACGGATGAGGCTACATAACCCATAATTTACTAGGTTGTTTTAAATTAATGAAAGACCTGAAAGAATTTCTTAAAAATAATATAAAAAACCATTAAACAGTCAGGTTATTTTATTGGCGGAGGGATGCAGTCATATAGTGAATATAGTAATTATCAATGTCAATGGGGTTTCCCCACCCAATAGACCACTTACCACGATATAAAGTACCAAACTAATGCTTCAAAAATTTGTGTAAAGTAAATTAAAACACAATAAAAATGACAGGTTATTTCCCTTGGCGGAGAAATGCACTTATAAAAATTACGTACTGTATAACTGTGCGGGCTGGAGTAATTCAACTGCTAATTGACTAAAGCTAAACCCAACGTGGCTGCAACAGTTGTTCGTTGGATTAAAAAATGCCCCCTTTAAGTAACCATTCAAACAGCGACAATCTGACGTCATTTTATCAGGCAATTAGTTTCGATTTAATAGAGAGTTTTTGTTTGATAAAGTGACGTCAGATTTTCCTGGTTTGAGTGATTACTTAATGGGGGACATCTTTTAATCCAATGAACAACTGTTGCAGCCACGTTGGGTTTACCTTTAGGCACGTGTTATTAAAACTGGTGTTTTTTTAAGGTTTTGACATAATTCTTTAAAGTCTTGCAAATAATTATAAAAGTTTGCAAACAGAAAAAAATTAAGTTATATGTACCAACAACTATACTTTAGGATATATTTGCAACCTTTAAAATATATATTGTTCGTTTTAGCAATAGTTATAGCCATTTTTTTCTAGACTCAAGTTAATGGCACGTGCTTTATGTAGCTTGGAACACTAGAAAAAAAGTTTAAACCTTCACTGATTTTTAAGTATAACAGAAATTCTGTACTAGAATAACAAAAATAGATATGTCGTTTGATTTTTAGACCAAATCTTGGCTCAATTAGAAAAGCCAGAAAACACTTGTCTAAAAAAATAAAAAAGGTGGCCGAAATTGTGTTTGCTACCCTACTGCATAAAATGGTTGCAGTGTTTCATACATAACTGAAGTACTTTCTACAGTTGCTGCAGCACTGGATAAAAAGGATGTATTGCTCCTCTGAGTGATGTAGTACTGCAGGAAAAGCTGTAGTACTGCATAATGGCTGTAGGATACTGTATGGAGAAGCTCCAGCAGTATTGTAAGAGCGTAGTTAATTACAGGCTGTAATAGTAATTAAGGGTTTTTAGTGTGTATAGAATTCTGAGACTAGTGTTGTTAAAAGTATTGATTTTGAATTATTTTAAGTAAAAGTAAAAGTAAATTGAAAAATTTTAATTTAAGTAAAGTAAGAGTAAAAGTAATTTGTGATTTTTTAATTTAAGTAAAGTAAAAGTAAAAGTAATGGTCAAAATTTTATTTAAGTAAAGTAAAAGTAAAAGTAAGACCTATTTTTTTAAGTAAAAGTAAGAGTAAAAGTATAATAAAAGTAATTTTGAACCGGAGCAAAATACCGGTTTTTGGAGTTCCGTTCTAATGTTTTTTTGCTAATGTTATGCATAATTATCATTTCCTAATAAGTTTTTTAGTCAAAATAAATGGTTTTAGCGTGTTAGCGGCATAAAAAATTGTCTTTTGCCATTTACTTTACAACAAGCCCATAGGAAATCAACCCATTGAAATTACTTAAGCTTTACTTAAATTAATTTAAGTATTTGCAGTGGAAAATCCGAGTAAGAGTAAAAGTAAAAGTATTTGAAATTTCAAAAGTCGAGTAAGAGTAAAAGTAAAAGTATTTGAAATTTTAAAAGTCGAGTAAAAGTAAAAGTAAAAGTAATCCAAAATCCGTTACTTTTATTACTTTAAGTAAAAGTAAAAGTAACTTTTTACAACACTATCTGAGACCATAAAAAATGACAAAACAGTAAAAAGAATCATTATCGTACTCGTTATCATTAATTGTTATAATAAATAAATCATAAATCCTTATGGTACTAGAACGATGATTACCGTACTCATTCCTGTGAAAAACAATAAAAAGCGCACCCTTTTTAAAATCATCAGTTCTTCTACCAGATCTTCCGGTTGTTTAGTAGTAATTCCAGCATTTCTTTTTCCTGATAAACTGTTGGCACTTCGAGACATAAAATCATAGATTTTTTATGGTTAAAACCGAACAAAAAATGGTGTTCGAATAAATGATCAGCTTCAACTGATTATTTTATTATTGATGTTTTAGGTTCCACCATGAAAAATTTTTAAATGAAAAATAAAAGTTTAAAAATGTTTTTCTTTCTTTTCTAGAATATATTTTTCCCAAAATACTTTTGCAAAAATTTAACAATCAAAATTTGCATTTAAACAACGAAACAAAATTTATGTAAGTGTTTTTTGTTATATTTACCTTGCTGGACCTTTTACCACACCGGGCAATGAGGTAGTTGATGGAGGGCGAGGATTTACATTTTGACTTTTATATTTAGCGTATTCCCTTAGATAATTGCTCGTACTGTTGTAGGGAGATTTTGAAAATTTATTTAAACCAGTGTTCACTCCTGCTTTTGTATTAGCTAAAAAAGTTAATATAAAGTATTTTTTGTTAATTTTCAAAAATAATTAATCAGTAAATAAAGCAAAATTTTCATTTTACACTTTCAAACTGCGATTTCAGTTAAAAATGCATTTAAAAATTTTTCTTCTAAAAAATAATTTAAAGTTGTAGATTAATCAATACCCAACCCAAAAAAATGTAAATAGAATCAATACCTAACCCAAAAAAATGTAAATAGCTGGCAGTATGGAATGAAATACAACATAAAATATGACAAAAAATTCTGTTTTTAATTAATCTGGACATAAATAACCAACCCGACCATAAAATTTATTATGAAATGGCGATGTTTCTATCTTCCAGTTCCAATATTATGCTATGCTCCGGAGCTCCGCCCATTAAATAAGCCATTTTAAGCGTATTTAAGCGTTAAATGTGTTCGCGTTATTTTGTTTACATATATTTAGGACTTGTTTATTGTTTTCAAGTTTAGAAAAAAATTTAGTTTACAAAAAAATTTTGATGAATCAATTTATGGCATTACTCTTTAATTAGTCATAAGCTTAATGTCAAATTAGGCGCAGCTCCGGAGCTCCGGCGGTTGCTCCGGAACTCCTAAAAGCGAAACTGTGCGCCAAAACTCAGAGCTCCGGGAAAATATTACTAATATTAAACATAAGATTTAAAAACTAATCATCACTCATTAAAGTTATCTATGTGTCACTTATTATTTTAATTTTTTTGGTCTTAAAATTCAATAAAAATTTTAAAAATAGCTTTAAAATTCATGAGTATATTTTGCTTACGGCACAATTAATTTATACAAAAGTCTTGTTAGTGCGTAGAGTTCAAAGTTAGCTATGCGCTGATAAATCAACTTTTCCGTTAGTGATACAGCCCACTTAAAAAAAAATTAATCCGCATCATTTTAGTATAAAGAAAGCTTAGTTTGTATTCATTCCAAATAAACTACTATACTTTTTATTCCATTCAAAAATTTAATAGTTTGGTTTTATATACTTTTTGATCCCTTTTAAAGCACAATGAGTAATAAACTATCGTTTCTCAAAAAAATTACATTGTTAAATTTTTGTTTATTTGATTAACAGATTCATATTTTTAGATGCGCAATGTGCGTAAATTCGTAGGTTGATTTTAGTCCATCATGTTTTTGTAAATTTTTTCCAACGTAAAAAAGCGTTTCGTTTAGGATCTAAACCATCGTTTTTGTATATTTAATCGGTTTTCTACCTACCCCGGTCCCAAGCGTGTTTCAAACAATATTTTGGAAAATACCTGATCTTGATGAAAGATTGGCTGCATGAGGTCTAAAAGATGTTTTTCCTTGCATAATTTACTAAAATTTTTAAGTCATAAATTATAACAATTATAAAAGTAAGATAACATTATTTTTTGGTTTTTAAAAGAAGAGGTTATTCAAGTTATTTAGGAATGAAGCGTTTAGCAGAGACTAAATTAACCGTAGTTGCTAGGCAGCCGTCGTATGCAAATTAAAACATCGATCTCCATTTTTTTTAAACCTGGGCAATAAACACCAGTGCAGATTAATACAATCGACGGTTTTGTTTTAAGATGGTAAAAACTTAAAATATTATTTGTGTTATAATATAATTTAATTTAAATTATAGTATGAAAACTGCTCGATGATTAAAACTATTTGTGAAAAAAAAATATTTCAAAAATTAAAATAGATACATCGGACTGAATCCACATTTTCTTCATTTTTTTACTGCTAAAAGCTCAACTTTACGAGTTTTTATATAATTCAATGATCAATGCCTCTTATTTGTATTCGTAAGTGTATTTTATGTGTTTTTAATGTTTTATTGTTAGGGACCTTATACTGTAGCTGCTTTTTGTCAAAAGTGTTCAAATATTTCTATGTTTAACAAAATAAACTATGTTTTTTTTATTTTTAGTTCGTTATTTTTAGAAATATTATATTCTTCTCCGAAAAATATCAGCATTAACTTAGAAAGTTTTATTATTCGACAAATAGCTAATGTTGCTAAAACAACAAAGTAGTTAATCACAGACGCCTTACGATAACATGAACTCTGAGTTTTATTTTTTAAATAAAATAATGTTTTTTGTTATTTTTTTCATTGCTCGTAAAATGCACGTGCACATGTTTGTAACACCAGGTTAATTGAGCGGTTTTTTCAATTTTATTGTGGGGCCTATTTCATATAAATTTTTTACGCATATGTTTCCTTTGTATTTTTAATTAAAAAGTATATTGATAAAATTGCGTTTAGGAGTTAAAAAATTACATGTCTGTAAATTCCGTAAATTCCACAGTTACGTACGTATTTTTTAATTAATAAAATAAGAAGAAATAAAATAAGTATATTTATTTACAATTAGAAAAATCTTTATGAAATAGGCCCCTTGTTTCACTTAACCTTAAAATTTATAAAAAATCAGTAAATCAGTAAATAATTTTTTGAATTATTGGGGTTGCATCTCTTCACCGCAAAAACAATTCGTTCACTTTGCCATTGCAGTATTCGATTCAAGTTATCAGGGAAGAGCGCGGAGCGCTCTTTTTCTTATATTAAATGGGTTAAATCACTGCGCGGTTAACCGTTGTTGATGGCGTCATCGAAATCAACTAAACCTTTAATAGTTTTTTAGCCAACTAAAAATCTAAACATTTTACATAACTAAAATATTACCCATATTTTTCTGATATTAAAAGCCTAAAAATTTTTGCTAAACATACCTGAATTTCATACTAATAAGCTTAATTTGCTTAACTTTTTTTTTGTTTTTTTTTTGGGTCCCCCAAAAATTTTTCCCTGTGGTAAATATTTGGAGCTGATTATTTGCACGTAGATGCTAAATTGCCGCCTCACCTGAATTTTATTCTCGTATATGCTCTATTGCCCCTAGTTAAACCTCTGTTCATGTAAAAAATGACCATTTTTTTTTCCAAGTTACGCATTAGGTACTGGGGTACTTGTGTGACATTTTTTTTCCTTACTGAATTACATATTAAGTAACTTCATTCAGAAATACACATTTTCTTGTGGTTATTTTTATGGTTTAAATTATAATTCCTTACCTTTTTATAAAAATTACTAATTTTCAACGGGAAGAGCGAAAAAATATCCTTACCACTAATTAGCAGCCATATGGCAACAATAAAAATATTTAAAAAAATAAAATGAAATAAATCTTGGGTGACGTGTGAGCGCTGCGGGATACAATGTTTCAATAGACGGAAATTTATCAAAATCGAAACAGAAAAAAAGTCTTTTTTATATGGAATACTATGAAGCTACAATCACTCCAAAAATTTAATGCGAGAAAAGACTGGTCTGGGTAACCTCGTAAAATTGTATGGAACCTGGAAAAACCATTTACAATGGTGTGGTTTTGTTGTTTAAAAATAAACCATCAATCCAGAAAAATCAAGCACAAAACAAAAGTCCAAATAAAGCTAATTTCCAAAAAAGTGGTTAAATCAGGTCTAACTAAAAAAATTTAAACAGAAGAAAAACACACTATTTTATATGGTTCTTTCAGGTTCCATAAAATTTTACGGAGTTACCCAGACTTAATTTTTGTATAGTATACTGCTTAAAATTACATTGAAGTTTTGGATATGAAAATAATTGTATTCATATCATGCATGAGGAGACCGTGACGTTTCTTTTAAAATGAGTAATTTTTTTAATGTTTTATATCTTTAATGAATGACATTGAATTCAATGCAGTAAAAGGCGGAAATTCTAGCAAAAGACGAAACAAAGTTTCAAAAAAAGCCTTATATTAAATGGAATAGTATAAAGCTACATAAGTCTAAAAACTAAATGCCAGAAAAGACTGAAACAAGTCTCTTTAAAACCTGTAAATTAATAACAGATTTTGTGAAATTTTCAGAAAAACAAAACCGAATAAAAACAATACGTGTAAAAGCTTTAGTTTGCGTTTTTTAACCATTAATAAAACTTAATTCACATAAATTTCTCTCAAAGTGGATTAACTTTTACATGAGTTAACCAGCTGTAAATACCACAGTATTAGTTAAGTCACACGTCGTCAAAACGATACAAAAAAAGTATAACGCAAGCGTCACAGTAACCATGAAAAATTTCTGTCAAAATAAGTTATCGCATTGCGCATTAAATTTTGTAATTTATCATTATTTCGTATAAAGCAAATCATGCCGCCATATTAACGGCTTTTTCAAATCAAATATCAAGTTGTAAGTCCGAAAAACATTGAAAAATTCAGATTTAATATAAGGCGACTTTTTCTTTAATGTTTTTATTTATTACATAAAACAAATTAGCTGTCAATGTATTTGTTAAATTAAAAGTCGCCTTATATTAAATCTGAATTTTTCAATGTTTTTCGGACTTAGAACTTGATATTTGATTTTAAAAAGCCGTTAATATGGCGGTATGTTTTGCTTTATACGAAAATAATGATAAATTACAAAATTTAATGCGCAATGCGATAACTTATTTTGACAAAAATTTTTCATGGTTACTGTGACGCTTGCGTTATACTTTTTTGTATCGTTTTGACGACGTGTGACTTAACTAATACTGTGGTATTTACAGCTGGTTAACTCATGTAAAAGTTAATCCACTTTGAGAGAAATTTATGTGAATTAAGTTTTATTAATGGTTAAAAAACGCAAACTAAAGCTTTTACACGTATTGTTTTTATTCGGTTTTGTTTTTCTGAAAATTTCACAAAATTGGTTATTAATTTACTGGTTTTAAAGAGGCTTGTTTCAGTCTTTTCTGGCATTTAGTTTTTAGACTTATGTAGCTTTATACTATTCCATTTAATATAGGGCTTTTTTTTGAAACTTTGTTTCGTCTTTTGCTAGAATATTCTTTATATTTAAGACTCATTCAGCAAACATAGTTCGGATATTGTAATTAATTTATATTACAAGAAAAATGCGTAATATAGTGCCTAGTCAAACTACTTCCGCTGAAAAAGTTTTTTTTAAATGTAAAATACACAAAACATACTTAATCAAAATTTGATAAACCAACGCTATTTCATGAATATGTTGATTCTCGTCAACGCATATGAAACCTGAAATAAAATAAACAAGAAATAATAAAATGCACAAAATAACAGAAAAACCCTAAAGTGCATCGATTCCTGTTTAAATCCAGTTTATTTTTCTCTCAGCAATGCTGGAATAAAATTTTTTTAAGGACGGGTATCCCAAATAAATTCAATTTCGTTAGTAGAGGACGGATTTTTACGAAACTTCCGAGAAACAATTTTAAGAAGCCAAAAATTTAAGCTTTAATTTTCGTTATATGCGACCACTAATAGGACGTTTTTCCGAAAAACAAAAATTGTTATTTCTTCTACATCGCATTTTTTTATTACCGATTAATTTCAAATTAAACGAATATTTTTGATTGCGATCCACTTAAATAAACTATTGTAGTCCTTCTACACTTAAAAAACAAAGTTTTATAACTCACTTGATTTAGTTTAAGCGGGAGAAAAAAAAGGGTGGATTTAAAATAATAACCACACCAAAAGCGTAGCCAAGTTCTCTTTTTTTGGAGAAAAAGTTCTATTCATTTATTCCTAGTTAGAATTAAACCGAATTTTCATTTTAAGTTTTGCTATTTGTACCTGCTTTCTGCAAACTACCTTATTTAAATTTTTTTTATATTTTTTAAACTTTATATTAGTTAACTGGTTAATTTTAACGTCTCACCTTAAATTATATGTTAGAAATCTATTTTTAATCATCTAAGTTTTTTTTTCTTTACAAATTATTAATATTACTGATTAATATTACTGATTATTATTAATATTACTGATTATTTCCAGCATTAGTTTCCGAGGACGGTAAACATTTTCGTGACAATAATTTGACGTGAGATAATATAAAAAATTATTTTTCTAAAAGAATCTACCATAAGGGAATTTTTTCTTACCTTATATTGGCTTCATAGGCCGCATAAACTCACGAAAGCTAAAAAACTACCCCCAAACTTGTGTAAACATCCCATAACTAAAATGGCTGCGCAATATCTTTGTCGCAAAGTATTTCGGAACAAAATAGCATTTTTCTAGAACGTACCATTAAATAAAAAGTTATCTTTATAATTATCAGCCAAAAATAGAGCAAGAACACCTGAACATTAAAGTTTAGTTTTTAGGTTTCACTTAGGCAGTAAAGTAACAAACAATCAAATTAAAGTTTATCTTAATGAAACTTTGCTCACTTTAGTGCTTTGTTCGTTTGGACTTAATAATGTAGGTGTTTATTTTATGGTTCTAATCGCAATATCTTTCCCAGCAGTATTGTGTGTACATCTTTTGGCACCAAATCTCCTTCAAATTTTAAAAAAAACCCACAAATTATAAATTTATTATGGTAAAAAAGTGCAATGTTTCGAAATTATAGTGAGATTTCTCAAAATTGTAACAAAAAGGTCTCTCACAAAGCAGTAAAAAAAGAGTTTTTGCATTAGTCAAAAATTATATGTAACCCTGCAAACTCTGGAAAAAAGCTAATTAAAGAATAGTTTAGTTAACAAATCAAAAAATTGATTCAAATTATTGCCTAAAAATATTTAAAAAATATTGATTTTTACTTTTGCCAAAAATATAAGACAAAACTGAAAAACAAAAATTTTGGTTTGTTTTGTTTTGAGCAATATTGTGTGATGTTTATGCCAGCAATGTGGTACTTGGTAAGAGAACCTATGCTCAGTGACAGTACTATTTATTGCAAAACAGATGGGGTTCCTGCTTTCAAATGGATCTCTAGGTTCACAACAGATACATCACTGCTAACTTAAGCTATGAACAAATAAAGCTAAACTAAAACCAATTGGTGAAAACACGAGTAAAAGAATTAAAAAAATATCAAATAGCATTAATTTCAAAAAAAAAAAAAAATTATCAAAATCGAAGTCAAAGTTTGATTCTGTACTGCACCTTAAAGGGAAAATTTAACTTAAAAAAATTATGGTTTTATAAAAAACGTAGAATTTGTTTTAATTTTAAAGGATATTTATTCAACCCATTCCAGGATCACGAGAATTAATTATGCCGTCATCGTCATATAGTGAGTGCCGTCATATAAAGCCCATGCCTGCGTGTTCTTAAGCCTAAGTGAAGCCTAAAAATAACCTTAACTTTTGCCACACAGTTAGTTGATAAAGTTTAGGTTGTTTTTCGGCTTCGCTTAGGCTTAGAAACACACAGGCATAAGCTTTCTAAGATGGATCACTATGACTGCATAATTAAATCTAATCTATGCCTGCGTGTTCCTAAGCCTAGTAAACAGTCTAAACTTTATCAAATAACTGCGCAGCGAAAATTTAGCTTATTTTTTAGGTTTCGCTTAAGCTTAGGAACACGTAGGGATAGATTTATAACGGCACTCACTATGACGGCGGTGATACGAAAGCAGAATTAATTTTCGTCCTTAGGATCGTGGTTTTTTAATTTTCTGTATATCAATAATAGTAGTGGTCTATGGCGTAAGGGCGTATTGGAAACTGGACGTGTCGTGTGGGTTCCCGGAAATTTCGTCTTCTACATCTCGTCTTTCAACATCTCGTCTTCTACAACTCGTCTTCGGAAAATTCGTCTTTTAAACATCTCGTCTTCGGAAAACTCGTCTTTTGGATGCGATTTTGTAAACGCACTTTTCAAAAGACAAGTTTCTCTTATTTTTTGACTAAAACAATGTATTGAAAACCTTTTTTTACCTAAGCCTAAGCAAAACCCAAAAATCAAGCAAAATTTTTATCATGATAAACTTTATTCAAAAAACTGAGAACCTAAGCCTAAGCAAAACTCAAAAATTAAGCAAAACTTTATCATGATAAATTTGTATTTAATGATGCTTTTTGAACTTTTATTTTTTCAATGATCAGATAACAGAATTAATTTTATACTAAGCATAGTCTATGCATAGTTTAATTCATACTGTTTTCATCATTTCATTGTATTTTTTTTTCTCTTTTTTTTCTCTTTTTCTATTTTTTTCTTTTTTTTTCATCAACAACATCAAATCTGCGACTTAATTGCCGCCAATATGAATTACAATTGTAACTAATTATCACTGAACATAGCTATCTGATATGACTTTAAAGGCTCAAAAAGAGCGCTCATTTAAGTCAGTTTTAAAACTTTTCTTGAATTCATCCAAAGAATCTACAGTTACTGGAGATGGGAGTAGATTGTTCCAAGGTGTAACCAAAATGATGCGTGTTGGACAGTATTAAACCGACACGCAGAAACTCGTGCGGCCCGGACAGTATTAGACTTGTGAGTATATATGAGTGAAATTAAGTCAATAAATGGCTATTATAATAGCTTCCTCTCCATTTTAACTCGCCGAATTAAAATGGCTACTATGCCATTATAGTGGAGAGTGTCATTTAAATGTAGAAGCTCATTATAAAGGCCACCTTTTCTGTACTTTTTTTATATAGGAGTTGCACATTTTTCGGTATATTATATATTTTTGGTGTAAACACCCTATTTGCAAAGAAAATTCCTTATTAATTCGGCAGTCTTCCATTGTCAATTTAAATGGATGACCACGGGTGGGCTGCAAGTTAAACTTAAAAAAATCATTGGCTTGCAAATTGTTTAAGCAATGTATAATTTTATAGCACTCATATAAATCAATTTTGTCTCTTCGATCTTTTAATTTTTCTAAACCTAGGTAATTCAGTCCATGTTCATAACCAACAGGTAACAACTTGCATTTATAAAACAAACGTCTAGTGAAATTTTGTTGCACTTTTTCCAAAATGTTTATATCCTTTTGTAAATATGGGTTCCAAACTGCACTAGCATACTCCAGAATTGGTCTAACATAGGACTTATATGCTCTGAGAAAATTATTTCTAGAGTTTGAATTGAATGTTCTAAAAATTAGTGATGTCACTCTCATAGCTTTTTTTGCTGTGATTTCACAGGGTTTAGAGAATTTCATATCATGGGATATATAAACACCCAGGTCACGCACCAATTCTGTAGTTGCAAGTAGGTTATTACCAAGCTTATATTTACAAATTAACTCTTTGCTATGATTTCGAATATGAAGAACTTCACATTTGTGATTAGAAAACTGCAATTGCCAGTCTTGTAACCAGCTGTGTATTCTATCTAAATCTTGCTGAAGTCTCAAGGTTTGAATGTGGTAATCTGTAGATGAAGATTTTACAAACAACTTTATATCATCTGCAAAGAGTCTAATTTGTGAGAACTTAACACAATCAACAATATCATTAATGTATACCAAAAATAAAAATGGACCTAAAACAGAACCCTGAGGAACTGAACTTTTTACAGGAAATGATTTGGATACTGAGTTATTAATTACAACTTTAACTTCCCGCCCAACTAAAAATTCTTTTATCTATTTTAAAAATTTACCAGAAACACCATATTTTTCTAGCTTATATAACAATTTTTGATATGACACAGTGTCAAAGGCCCTGGCAAAATCCAAGTAAATGACATCAATTAGAAATTTATCTTTTAGTGCCTGCTTCCACTCATTAAAAGTTTCCAACAGCTGTGTTATTGTAGAACTTTTTGCTTTAAAACCAAATTAAAACCTTGACAAAATGATATGGAAAAAGACAAGAAGTTCTTCTTTGACAAGCTGTTCCATTAGTTTACAAGAAAAAGATGTAAGTGAAATTGGACGATAATTTTCTTTTAGGCTTTTGGTGCCTTTTTTAAACAGTAAGTTCAATAAAGCTATTTTCCAATCGAGTGGTAATTCTCCAAAATCAAAAGACATCTGAAAGATTATTGCCAAAGGTTCAGCAATAACTTTAGCCAAGCGTTTTAAAAAGTAAGCTGGAAAACAGTCAGGTGTTTGAGACAATTTGTTTGGGAGCTTTTTAAGGGCCTTAAATACCTTTTTTGTGGTAAATACTATGTTGTCCAACTCTCAATATTTGGTGGATTAAAATTTGGCAAAGTATTATCATCATCAGTAAAAACAGAAGCAAAATAATTTCCAAAATGTTCAACTTTTTCAAAGTCTTCAGTTACAAATGTCCCATTGTCTCTTTTAATTGGTGGGATAGTTTGTTTTGTTTTAATTTTACCATTAACAAATTTATAAAAATTGTTTAAACCCCCAGAATTTAAAATTTTTGTTTCTTTATTAGTGTTAAAATCTCTAACTTTATTTTTGTATACTTTGCAAATTTTTTTGTACTCTGATCTTGATTTTTCATCAATATTACGCTTATGCCAAAGTTTTTTCTTTTGATTTTGTAGTTTTCTTATATGTATTGGATATTGTACAATTTTTTTTTGTTTGTAAATAATTTTTTTCCAGGGACATGTCTATTGATTCCTAACAACAAAATATCCTTGAATCTCTGCCAAGCATTTTCTACTGTGCCACATTCCTCAAAAAAATTTTCCAGTTGATTGTCAAGTCCGTAGCCAGGGGAGGGATTGGGGGATTAATCCCCCCCTCAAATTCTGGAAAGGCAAAAAATTTCGTAAGGGTCCCCCCTTTGGTTTTTTTAAAAATTTAGAAAAAAAAATTTTTTTTTCCAAATCACTCTGTAATGTATTAAAGCTATCTAAAATGCATTATTTAAAGTGATTTAGGTTCATAAAAGCTCTTATTTATAAAAAAGGAATTATTTATAATTCAAAACATTAGTGCAGTGAGTTTAAAAATATTGTATTTTTGTTTTGTGTGAAAATATTTGCATAAAAGCGGCAGTATCAAAGAGCGGGAAGTCACGATTCAACCACTTTTTTGGTATAAAAAAGAAAACGTTTTTTAAAAAACGTTTGTTCTTTTTTATTAAAATAGTAATAAAATACCTAAAACTATTTTATTTTGTTGTATTTATTTAAAAAAACAACTGAAAATAAATAAAGATTCAGTACTTAAATTTAGGTTTCCTGCAGGGACGTAGCCAGGGGGGCGGGGGGGGCGGGCGCCCTCCCCCCACCTGAAACGGTCGGACAGGAGGAAAAATAAGGATAGTGGTTGGGCGGGGGGGGGGCGGCCGCCCCCCCCCCGAAATGGTCGCCAGATAGTAAAATTTGGGGGTTTTTAGAGGCTAAAAATTCAAAATTTTCTAGCGCCTCGCTAATCGCTCGGCGCCAAACTTTAAAATAATTTTAGTACCCCAATGGACCCCCAAAAACCAAAAATTTGTTCCGCTTCGCTTTGCTCAGCGGTCACTTTCTATAGTATACATACATATATCTCGTTATTTATGTTGCCTGATGCTAATGTTATTTCAAAGTTAGTACAATAATTTTTATAAGTAATAAGTACTACACAGAAAGCAAAACAAACAATCATATTGGTTGATTTATGTACCTCTCCCCTCCTAAATTTTCCTGCCGCTTATAGCATTGGCTCGGATTTTTTTCATATAGGTAGGTACCCTAGAAAACATGGAGCCGAGATGCTGCTTATGTGCTTTGGTTTACAATGCGGGTTTAGCCAAGGGGTCTGAAACTAACGTCTCTAAATTCCTTTTTTGTAAAATCCAGGCTATGCCAATGTGGGCTGATGTAATTTTTAACTAAGAAAACACGTTTTTACCGCTAAAAACATTAGATAATAGGTTATTAGGCCAAAAACAGTGTATTATACAGCTTTATCTTTTCCTGATTTTTTAACTTTTAAAAAAATTATGGGGGGGGGCTCCGCCCCCCCCCAAAATTTCGGGGGGGGGGGGGGGCGGAGCCCCCCCGAAATTTTTTTTTACTACAATCCGCCCCCCCCCCCAAAATGAAACTCTCGCTACCCATAGGTCACCGACCTTCGACGGCTCAGCGGGGGGGGGGGGCCCACACCCCGGGGTGGGGAGGTTTTTGACCTCCAGGGGGGGGGTCACACCCCGGGGTGTTTTTTTGAAAAAAAGCAGGGGGGGGTGGTCACACCCCGGGTACCATTTTTTTGACCAAAATTGACAATTTTTTGATGAAATTTGACCATTTTTTAAGCATTTTTTGGGAAATTCTAGTTAGGGGGGGGTGGTCAAAAATGGGCCTTAGGGGGGGGGGGGGTCAGGGGTTCAAGGGGGTCGATGGGGGGGGGGGGAGGGGTCAAAAATGGGCCTTAGGGGGGGGGATAGGTCTCAGAGGCCGTAGGGGGGGGGTGACCCCCCCTCACCACCCCTCCTTCGGTGACCTATGCTCGCTACGTCCCTGGTTTCCTGATGCCTTTTAAAAACTTAAAATTAAAAAATTTTCCACCCCGGGGGCATTCTGCCCCCCCCCGGACCCCCCTGACAAAGGGCTCTGCCCCTTGACCCCGCTGGGGGGGCTCCCGCCCCCAGACCCCCATTTTTGGGGGGCTCCCGCCCCCCAGACCCCCCTTGTGGGCCCCTATAAACCACCTTCCAAAAAATCCCCCCCTCAATTCAAATCCTGGCTACGGCCCTGATTGTAGATAAGTATAAACTTAGCATATCATAATCTGCTTTTAAAAAATCAGGTATGTAGTTTTGAATCTTATTTTTTGGACTGTCAAATATTTTAAGATTAATTTCAGTTAAAATAGTGTCATGATCTGATTGTGAAAAACTATGAATCTCAGTTTAGATGACTTTTGTAGAATAATGTCAACCGCTACTAGTTCTATTGCATTGTACTTTTCCTCCATTTCAACTTCAACTACTCTAAGAATATTTTTAATTAATAGCTAGGACTACTCCACCTCCTCGTCGCTGCTGTCGATCCCTTCAATAAACATTAAATTCTCTATTTTTGGTGATCATTTCATTAGTAGTTGTTTCAGTGAGCCATGTTTCACAAATAAAGCATATGTCAACAATACTATAGTTAGAATCACCACCTGAAATCAGAACATCAAGCTCGTCTAAGGAGTTAACAAGGCTTCTTGCATTCATACACAAAATTTTTATACTAGGTATAAGCTTTAATTTACTACAGTGATAATTAAGTCGCATAATTTCCTATTTTGAAACATTTAGGGGAGCCTTGAGAGTGATGTCAAACAAAAAGGGATCACCATCAGCAGAATACCGAAGCGAAACCTTTTTATTCTGCTCTCTAAGCTCCCTAAGTTTGCCAAGCAATTCCTTTTGACAGACTCGCTGTTCCTCATTCAGTGACGGTCTTACATAAACTTTATCAAATTTAGTGACCCCTCTTAGTTGTCCTCCTGAAGGTACAGCTCTATTTCTGATGTATTTGTTGACGACCCTAACTTTTAGGAGCCTGGGCCCGTCACCAGCTCTTCCAATACAAAAAAACTCAACAGGAGTGACCTCACCCAAATCGCCACTGTCAAGAGTCTTTAATAACTCGGTCACATTCTCTTTTTCCCCTTCATAGGAATCGCTCTCCGGTAGGCCAGATACAACCAGCATTGTTCTCTTTGCACCTCCATGCGCTTAAAATAACTGTCAATCATCGGCAGTAGACGATTCAACACCTTTTCACAGATGGATGCCACTAAGTCAGTATTGACACCAGGAGCTCACTCTTCCTCCATCCTGGCAAATCTCTTCTCCAAATCCGTCAGCCTTCTCCGGAGGTCCGCATTCTCCACCTCCAGTCTGGCAATTTAATCATCCTTTGTCTCTCGGCATGTTGCAGTGAATGCTTTCCGAATGGGTATATAAACTCAAATATTTAACGTAAGTGGGAAGCCTTATTTTTTTTCTCAAGCTTAAGCAAAACCCAAAAATCAAGGAAAATTTTATCATTGGGGTGGAAACTCGCATTTTAGAAAGTACGTTTACAAAATCGCATCCAAAAGATGAGTTTTCCGAAGACGAGATGTTTAAAAGACGAGTTTTCCAAAGACGATATGTAGAAGACGAGATGTTGAAAGATGAGATGTAGAAGACAAAATTTCCGGACACCGTCGTGTGCAGTGTGCGTCCGGTGCGGCCAGAGTTGCCAGGTTAGCCCCCTTGATGTTATTTTGGGCCCCTTTTTTAGGCTGATAGCCCCAAAAAATTGGAAATGTCCCTTAGCCCCTTTTTAGCCCGTTTTTCCAAGAATAGCCCCTTTTATGGCCCCTTTTTGGGTCAGGTTCAAAACTTAAAAAAACGGAGAATCATGCATCCTAAAATTGCGATAAAATTAAATGATCACTGTTAGTGATAAACTACACTTATCAGGATAAAATCTATAATAATTTTAAGGTTTTAAGATATTTCGTACAACTTGCTGTCCGTGATTTAACTTTGATTGCTTGTGAAATTTTATTATGATAACTAACTCTAACTGGTGAATTTATTAATTTTTAATTAAGGATTTTTTAATAAATGAATCTTATATAAAGTTTTTTTTTGTTCCTTGTTTATATAAAAAATTGCTATAGTATTAAATTACAATCTAAAAAGGCAGAAGTTCCACTTCCACACGTGTACCAAAATTCGATTTGACGTATTCAAAAGTAATTACAAATTTTAAAACATCTTTATTGCCTAAATAGAATGCGTAGATCTCATTTTTGCGGTTATTTTTCGAGTTTAAGCTTCTAAAAAAGTTATAAGCCAATTTGTACCCAAAAATTGCCCTTCTTTGGCATGTAAAACTTATTTTATTAAGAAAAATTTTTTATTAAGCTTTTAATCAAATTAATATTAATTTTTTGGTATTACCAAGTGTCTGGCAGTTACAAATATACTTTTATTTTTTCTCAGTAACAACAGATGTTTTATAAAAACCGTTCAAATACCTATTATATCAAATTTTAGTTGTGAACAAATTTGAAAAAAAAAAACAACTTATTTTAATAAAAATCAATTTTTTACAATTTTGTATAATTTTTCGGTTTTGCTTAGGCTTAGGAACAATAAATCGATGAGAAACTTAGTTTAAATTAGCGTTTAAAGCCAAACAAATTTTGTTATCAATGTTTTTGGTGGTCCATTTGACTTTCAAATTTTCAATTTTCAGACTTCAGACTTCTAGCATTGTTAAAACATAGTTTTTAATTTACTTTGTTGGTTTTCAAAATTTTTTCCTTAACATTATAAGTTACACATGCTAAAAATGGCCATTTTTGGGTATAAATTGGCTCACAACTTTTTACCACTGGTTTAAATCTCAAAAATAATCACAAAAAGTAGGTCTACGTGTTCTATTTAGGCTATAAAATGTTTTGCAACTTGTATTTATTTTTGAATTGGTCAAATCGAATTTCGGCATTTATATGGAACTTGTACCATCTAAACAGTGTTTCCCATTGCCTCCTCTAGGCTGTTATATGCTGCCCAAATTTTTCAAATTTAAAATTTAAAAAAAAAATTATACCTTCAGAAGTTTTTTTTTAATTTTTACCTTATTGAAAAATTTAATTATTCTGTGTTTAGTTAAAAAAAATTTTTAGTGTTAAATTACAATCTACAAAGTGGCTACCAAGCCTGCCATTCCCCCTAAGCAGGCCATACATCACATGGAAAAGTTGATCCGAAGTTAGAAGGGGAGGTTAAACCTGCCCTTTTACCTAAATAGTTTTTTCTTCTGAAGTGCATTTTACTCCTTACGTTTTTTTATTTTTTAAAAATATGTAAAAAACGATAATTTTAGGTCAAAAAGCTTTTTTTGTAGCAATTTTTAGGTTTTTATTGCCTAAAACATTTAAAACACTCATTTTCACCATCAAAATAAGTGTTTTAAGCAATTTACCCTCAAAAACTAAGTTTGGAAGCAGTTGAGTTAAAACTAGAGTAGTTATTTTAACATTTTTTTCTTCATTTTTTCTAAATTTGAAGAATTAATATCTTCTTGTCTCTCCTCAATATCTGAGTGGTGGGAGATTAAACCCCCGTCCCTAAATTTTAGGAGTAGGGTTTAAATCTCCCTTTCACTCCTCAATGCCCATGTATGCCCTAAGCTGTTATATATGCTGCCCAAATTTTTCACATTTAAAATATAAAAAATTGAACCTCCAGCAAATTTTTTTAAATTTAAACTTAACCTTATTGAAAAAAAATTTGTTCTGTGTTTATTTACAAAATGTTTTTAAGATGAAATTACAATTTGTAGAGTAGCTACTATTGTATTCCGTCTTAGGACTGGTTCATACTTATGACAAAACGTCCTTTGAACAAAGTCCTTTGGACTTTGTCCAAAGGATGTTTTATCATAAGTATGAACCAGCCCTTAGGCTGTTAGGTATGCTGCCAAAATTTTTTGAATTTAAAATTAAAAAAATATTTTTAAGTCCAGCAGTTTTTTTAAGTTTTAACCTTATTCAAAATTATTTGTTTTGTGTATATTTAAAAAGGTTTAACCACAGTTTCGCTTATAAAAAGTTTCATAAGTTTGAAGTTTTAAATTAAAATTTTAAATTAAATTAAAAGTGGTTTGGTACGCAATAAAAAGATTTTAATTTTGTTTAATTAATTAATATTAAAGTTGGAGGCTTTAACTGCTTATATACTGCTCTAAATAGCTTAAAATACTGTAAAATATGTGTGTTGTCTTTATTTTTTATTTTTCTACTTATTTAAAGAAAATTGTTAGTTTTTTAAAAATAGCCCCTTTTTGCTCTAAAAATAGCCCTTTTTTAAAATTTTGGAATTTTTTGAAAATTTTAATAGGCCCTTTTGCCCCTTTTTCTCAAAAATATCTTTTTTTTTTCGATTTTAGACCTGGCAACCCTGTCCTTTGGGGCTATTTTTAGCCCTTTTTTTAGGCCGATACCCCAAAAAATTTGGAAATAGCTTTTAGCCCCTTTTCTAAAAAATAGCCCCTTTTATGGCCTCGTTTTGGGTCAAGTCCAAAATCAAAAAAAAAGAGAAAAATTATCCTAATGTTTAGATAAAATGATCATTGTTTGTAATAAATTAAACTTTTTGGAGTGATTTGCTGCTTCTAATCATGCTTTTGCTTGGTATTAGTTAAAACACATTTTCCCCTTTTTTTGTTGCTATCGCTTAGTTTCGGGCTTCGCTTTTTTGTTCTTCTTGATTGACCTTAAAATTTCTTGTTTGGTTTTAATAAATGTAAGATTATTATTATTTTGGCTATTATTATTTTAGACCTGTGCACGGTCTGAAAATGCCCCCCCGTTTTATTGGAGGATTTGCCCCCCCCCATTTTATTCCCCCCCCCCCCCCGCCAAAAAATGAAAAAGTACCCTAAAAATATGACGCCATTTTTGACCTATGATGACGCCATCATCGCGAATTTTTTGCAGTTTTTAGCCTATTTCAATGTATTTTAAGCCATTTTAGACCCATTTTTAC
>JASAMX010004395.1:0-14478 GCA_030248175.1 Microlaimidae sp. YZB2_3 | reverse complement strand
TCTCTGGTCCGGGAACTGCAACTGCTGGCACAGGCTACCGCAGTGTCTATGGCCGCGTTCGCCAACTGCTGGTGCTGAACGGAGAGGCGGTGAACTGGGATTCCTGCGGATATCGTGCTACTGGATTGAGTGCTCCACCAACAGCGTACTTATTAAACAAAAAGATTTGTCTTCTTCATCATTACTTAGCATTTTAAAAAATGTTGCAAAAAAGTTCTTTTATTATGAGCGTTTTAAGTTTTAATTAAAAAGTTTTATTGACACCGAGCAGCTGTATTATTATGAAGATGGGAATGTAACTGCCATTATTAACTTGTAGAAAACCAATCAAAAATTAAGTCAGTCGCCTCACTACTATATTTTTTAAAAAATAATGTGCGTTACTTACTGACCTTAAAACCAGCCAAATGATATAAAAATCCATTACAAACCAATTTTTATTAAATCTAATAAGTTCTTAAGGCCAAATATTAAAAACGATGATATAATAAAAAAATACCTTTCATAATTATTACAATTATATTTTATTATATTAATTACCTAGTTTTCGCTCTTTTCGCATAAAAACGTGACGCTGAAAAGTAAAAACGTCCGGCAAACCATGACAGAAAGCCCCAGCAAATTTACACCTGCGAGCATTGCGATAAATCGTTTATTTGTACATTGATCTAAAAAAGTGAAAATTTTTACAGCTTAAAAATTTTTTTAATTCATCTTCAACCCGAAAAGTTACCACAAAAATTTTACGGTTGGAAAATGCTTATACATAGATGAAAACGGTCACTCGAGATAGGGGGGAGGCATAGGTGAGAACGGTTGGAAAAGCTAGGGGGGGTTACCCGGGGTAAATCGAATTTTGAATTCTAATTTTAAATTCTAGCAGGGGGGTCCCAGGGGGGCCGGACCACCCCACCTTTTTAGGGGGGTCGACCCGGATTGCAAAATTTTAAAATCTAGAGGGAGTCAGGTTGGGTCCGATGTCCTAAGCAACACAGTTTTAAACCATAATAACTTTAATAATTGTTTTTTTATAGGATAATACATTTTATTGAATAAGAAAACAGACATTCTAGTATAAAAAAGATATTAAAAAGCATAAATATGTAGATGAAAATTCACATTTTAAGAGGAAATTTCCAGTTTAAAAAAAAGTACCTAATAATTTCCCCAGGAGGAGGGGAGGAGGGGGTCAGATCTTAAATTCTACTAGGGGGGGGGGGGCGTCAGGGGTAAAAAATTCCAAAATTTGTTTGGGAAAAGGGGAGCTTTGTTAGATTTTCAGTCTTGAGAAGGGGGGGGGGGTTTAAAAAATCAAGGCTCAGGGGGTGCACACCTTCACCCTTCCCCCCCCCCTTCTTAGCCTATGGGGAGAGTTCTTTACATCAGGTTTGGGGTAGATATTCATTTAAAAATATCTAGGAGAAGGGAGGGTTCTAAAGAGGTTAACCCCCTGTGGCTTTCTGGGGGTCGACTCCAGTTAGACGATTTAAAACTTAAAGAGGGGGTCCAGGTGGGGTCCAATGTCTGAAGCAAAATACTTTTAATTGATTAAAGATTTTAATAATTGCTTTTTTATAAATTAATCACTACATTTTGTTAAATAAAAAGCGATATTCTGGTATAAAAAGCGTGTAAAACAGCAAATTGGTGTTAAAAAAATCACGTTTTTGAAAGAAAATTTAGTGTAAAAAAATTATTAAAATTTTATAGGGAGAGGAAGAGAAGGAGGCAAGGGGGGAAGGGGGGGTCAAATTTAAAATTCTAGAGGGGTTCGGGGGTAAAAAATTCAAAAATTTGGGGAAGGGCCCCCCTGGAATTTTTTTCTAGGGGGCCCATAAAAGTTCGAGGCTAGGGGGGTGGACCCCACCCTACCCGCTCTTTTGTTTATCTATGCTTATAGCAGTAATTTCCACTCTCTAATCATCTGCTTCGGAGGTCCATCCACATAAAAAAAGCGCCGCTCTTTAATCATGAGATTTAAAGTTTATTTAAACTTAAATTATATTTTAAATTATAAGTTGAACATTCAGGACTTTTATGGTTGTTTTTAATATGGTTTTTTTTAAATTCTATTTTCAAAAGCTTTCTGACCCTTTATTTTTTAGCATTCTTTTTTAATTATTAATGATGACAATACTAGTACAAAAATAAAGCGCTCCGGCCTGGGGGTTGTTCTGGAGCTTTCAAAAAGGGAGCCCCGCACCGGAGCTTCAAGGAGCATCACCCCTCAGCCAAGCTCCGGAGAACATTATGAGTTTACAATCAAAACTGAACGAAACTTACTCCTGCGGCAGAGCGGGGGTGCGGCGCTCCAACGGCCCCCGCGGCGACAGACGAGCTCCGGAGCTCCCAGTAACTCGTAGTCAACGGCGCAGTGGAACTCCAGTTTGGCGCGGAGCTCAGCGAAATCTGAAGCCAGCACATTGCCGCCTGTCTCCCCGTAGCTGTCGAAATGCTCGTAGTAACCGTTTGTCGGAAAAGGGGGTAGGCGACAGTTCCCTGCATTCAAACTTTAAATTGAATTTAAACATTTTTTTAATTTAATTTATATAAAAATGGGAGCGGAAGAGGGCGGAAAAATTGGAAGATGAAAGACGAAAATTAAGGGATTAACCCCCCACCCCCGGCGATTTTTGAAAATCGAAAAATTAATGTTTTTCAACTATCCTTAAACTTACGTTTTGAGGTTAAAGAGAGTTTTAAAAACTGAAAAAAGTAATTTTATCTACAAAATTTTGCATTTATAAAAAATTTTTCCACAAAACTGAAAAACAACTTATATGTGAAATGCATTCTAGAAAAAGATCTGGTACAATACCATAGATGAACAGGGTTATTAGAGTTAGGAGGTCAACCCGGGTATATGGCATTTTGAATTCTAAGAAAAAAGTTCTGGGGGGTCCTTTGTAAATGGACGTCCCTGGTATTAAGATTCCAGAAAGATCAGATTTAATGATAAATTAAGTAAATTCTTTTTAGGAATAAAAAAGGGTGAAAATGCTGATGTGTGTTAAAAAGTTGCATTTTTAGAATAAAAATTTAGTAACTAAAACTTCCACCAGAGACAAAGACATAAAGGGGCAAGTTGCCTTTCAAAAGTTTGAAAAACTCTTTAAAGGCAACTGGGTTTGGGTTAAAACTTTGAAATAAATAAGGCATGTTTACCACATAATTTTTTGGTAATTTTTTCGCTTTCTATCCAAGTTTTTTTTCCAACAAACCTGCGCACAATCCTAAAATGCATTTTCAGCCCCCCTTTCTTCATCCGTTTTAATATTGGTTATTGTTGCAGTTCAAAAATCAAAAAATACTAAATATTATGCTACTTTTTTAACCTATTTTCGCAGTTTTCAAGTAATTTTAACGAAATTTAAGTCATTTTAGACCTATTTCTAATTGAATTTCGATTTATTGTCTTTACTCTTTTTTGCCTTTTCTAGCCTTTTTTTCACAAATTTTATAGTTTAAAAAAATAACCTCCCCCCAGTGGCGTGCCCAGGATTTCATTTCGGGGGGGGGCGGTCTGGGGGGTAAAAACTAACCCAGAAGGGGGTCTGGGGGCGGCAGCCCCCCAGAAATGGGGGGTCAAGGAACGGAGCCCCTTGTCAGGGGGGTCGGGGGGGGAGAATCCTCCCGGGGGAGAAAATTTTTAATTTAAGGCGCTAAAATACACTAGAAATTTTAATTTCAGATGATGTTTATTACAAAATTTAAGGTTTTTTTTATCCTTTTACATTTAAAACATGTTTTTAAAACGTTAATAAAAGGTTAATAGTTTTTATAGTAGTTTAATTTAACATGTATGCCTTAACTTGTGAACGGCATAATCGATTTGAAATTGAAAAACTAAGATATATAAATTATCAATTTAAACTACCCACGAAGCGGAGAAAATTTGGTTTTTTGACTATATTATTATGCTTTTGAAAGGCATCAGGATCAGGAAAGTTTTTGTACTTATATTAAAGAAAAAAATTTTTCTCTCCCAAAATTCAAAAAACGTAAAGTACGAAAAAATCCGGCTTCCCCGGATTTGGGGGAGCGGCCGCCCCCCCCCCGCCCAAGCCACTGCCTCCCCCCTTTTAAATTCCTCGGAGATGGAGGTCATTGCCTAGTTTGAAGTCCGTGATTCCTAATAGGATGAATCAATTTCAATATATAAAAAATCGAAACCACCATGATCCGCCGTTTACCTCTAGGATTGCACGTGGGCCATTCGCCCGGTGTCCACTTCCCTAGTTTCCGGGAACATATGAACAGTTGCTCTCCGTAGATTTGGGCATCCTGGAATTTGCACTCCGTCGTAGCTCTCACGCCGAAACGCACAACCGTCCGGTCGCTGTGACCGCTGAAATCTTCCGTCTGAAAAGTAATAAATCGTCGTCACTACGCAAAATGAGTCACAATTTGTTGAAACCTTATGCGACTGTGACTCATTTTAGATTTCAAACAGCACCCAATCATAGACTAAGCCACAGTCACCTGTTGTAGTTGACTGTGGCTCATTTTGCTATCGTTACGACGTTATTATTTATTTTTCATAGACCTAGCTCGGTAGTATAAACATTGAGCTGAGCATACAATGATCCCAGCCTTAAAAAATTTTTAGAAAACAATAAACTTCCAATGACACAATTGCGTTTTTTTTTAATTTTAGAAGCCCAGCCATTCCATCGTGCCTAAAAACAATACTTTTGTTTTAATGATGAACAAAGTGTCAAACTTACTTCGCAGTGCTGTTCCCCGGAACATATATAATGATAAATAATATTGGATTCCAGCGTACGTCCCCTACTGTCTTTTGCCAAGTTTAAAGGAGAACAACCGCGCACTTCTTCTTCTATAACAATAATAATATAATGTTACAAATGAATTATTTTAAGAAATGTTCTCGAAACTCACATCCACAGAGTTTACAAAATGTGTTCTATATTTTAACTTGTGAAGTTTTATAAATACCGTATTTATATTTTTTTTATTCCAAAACATTTATCTAAAATTATAAATTAGGCAGTCCTGTGCACTGCCTGCCCCCACCCCCGGGGTTTTATTGGGCGGGAAATTCCAAAATGTGGGGGCACGGGAGGCAATTTTTTTGAAACGGCGGGCAATAAAACGGGGGTGGAGGGAGTAAGCAGGAGAAAAACAGGAAAAAAGGAGAAAAAAAGGAACAAAAAATGCGAAATTTAAGTTAAAATAGGTCGAAAATGGCTTAAAAATCATTGAAATAGGCTAATAAACTGCAAAAAATTGGCGCGATGACTTCATATAATAGGTCAAAAACGGCGTCATAATTTTTGGGGGCATAATTTTTTTTTACTTTTTCATTTTTGGTCGGGGGGCATTAAAACGGGTGAAGCAAATTCTCTAATAAAGCGGGGGGGGGGCATTTCCAGCATACATAGGCACGGCGGGTTGAGGGAAGGGGTTAACCCCGCCCCAAATTCTGAGAAGAGGGGTTTAATCCTTCCCCCCACTTAGAAGCGGGGGAGGGAGAAAAGGATAACCCCCAATTTTGGAAAAATGAAGAAAAATCGTCTTTAAAATGACTTCTAACTGCCTCCAAACTTAAGTTTTGAGGTTAAAATAAATTTTTTAAACGGGGGGTCTGGGGGGCGATAGCCCCCCAGCGGGGTCAAGGGGCAGAGCCCCTTGTCAGGGGGGTCCGGGGGGCAGAAAGCCTCCCCCGGGGGAGAAAATTTTTAATTTAAGGCGCTAAAATACACTAGAAATTTTAATTCCAGATGATAATTAAAACAAAATTGAAGGTTTTTTTTATTCCTATCCATTTAAAACATGTGTTTAAAACGTTAATAAAAGGTTAATAGTGTTCAGACCTGTGCACTGCCCCCCCCCCGGGGTTAAAACGGTGGGGGGGCAATTCCAAAATGGGGGGGAGCACGGGGGGGCAATAAAACGGGGGGGGGCAAGCAGGGGAGAAAGAAAAAAAAGAGAAAAAAAGAAAGAAAAAAGGGACAAAAAAACGAAAAAAAGGTAAAAATAGATCTAAAATGGCTTCAAATACATTGAAATAGGCTAAAAACTGCAAAAAATTCACGTGGCGTCATCATAGGTCAAAAATGGCGTCATAATTTTAGGGTTGTACTTTTTCATTTTTTGGCGGGGGGGGGGCAATAAAACGGGGTGAGGCAAATCCTCCAATAAAACGGGGGGGCATTTTCAGACCGTGCACAGGTCTGAGTGTTTATAGTAGTTTTATTTAACATGTATGCCTTAACTATTGAGCGGCAAAATCGATTTGAAATTGAAAAACTGAGATAATTGTCAATTTAAACTACCCGCGAGGCGGGGAAAATTTGGTTTTTTAACTATTAATATGCTTTTGGAAGGCATCAGGAAAGTTTCTGTATTAATATTTAAGAAAAAAAAAATTTCTCTCCCAAAATTCAAAAAACGTAAGGGTCCCCCCTTACGAAAAAATCCGGCTTCGCCGGATTTCGGGGGGAGGCGGCGGCCGCCCCCCCACTGGGCTGGGTTACTAGCTTTCTGAACAGCTGAGAGCATACATGGGCAAGTTGGTCCGGAGTGTGGGGGGGGTTAAACCCAGGGACGTAGCCAGGGGGGGGGGGGGGCGGGGGGGGGGGCGGCCGCCCCCCCGAAACGGTCGGACAGGAGGAAAAATAAGGATAGTGGTTGGGCGGGGGGGCGGCCGCCCCCCCCCAAATGGTCGCCAGATAGTAAAATTTGGGGGTTTTCAGAGGCTAAAAATTCAAAATTTTCTAGCGCCTCGCTAATCGCTCGGCGCCAAACTTTAAAATAATTTTAGTACCCCAATGGACCCCCAAAAACCAAAAATTTGTTCCGCTTCGCTTCGCTCAGCGGTCACTTTCTATAGTATACATACATATATATATCTCGTTATTTATGTTGCCTGATGCTAATGTTATTTCAAAGTTAGTGGTACAATAATTTTTATAAGTAATAAGTACTACACAGAAAGCAAAACAAACAATCATATTGGTTGATTTATGTACCTCTCCCCTCCTAAATTTTCCTGCCGCTTATAGCATTGGCTCGAATTTTTTTCATATAGGTAGGTACCCTAGAAAACATGGAGCCGAGATGCTGCTTATGTGCTTTGGTTTACAATGTGGGTTTAGCCAAGGGGTCTAAAACTAACGTCTCTAAATTCCTTTTTTGTAAAATCCAGGCTCTGCCAATGTGTGCTTATGTAATTTTTAACTAAGAAAACATGTTTTTACCGCTAAAAACATTAGATAATAGGTTATTAGGCCAAAAACAGTGTATTATACAGCTTTATCTACGTTTATCCCTGCTTTTTTAACGTTTTCAAAAATTAAGGGGGGGCTCCGCCCCCCCCCAAAATTTCGGGGGGGGGGGGCGGAGCCCCCCCCCGAAAATTTTTTTTGTACTACAATCCGCCCCCCCCCCAAAATGAAACTCTCGCTACGTCCCTGGTTAAACCCCAAATTAGGAGGGGGGGGGGGGGGTTAAAATCCCAGAAACGCAAAATACCCATATCGTTTTTTTTCTGGAGTGCATTTTACCCATATCGTTTGTTTTTTGATTTTGAAGAAAAAATAGGTAAAAAACGCGAATTTTAGGTCAAAAAGCCCTTTTTATAGCGTTTTTGAGCTTTTTATTGCTTAAAACATTCATTTTGACCTTAAAACTTAAGTTTGGAGGCAGTTAGAAGTCATTTTAAAGACATTTTTTTTCTTCATTTTTCCAAAATTGGGGGGGTTAAACCCCCCTTCTCAGAATTTGGGGGGGTTAACCCCCCCAACCCCCCCCCCCGTCTCCCGTGCCCATGTATGGCTGAGAGGTGTGCGAGGGGAAGAGTATTTGGGCTATTAAAATATATTATATATAATTTCAAATGGATTTGAATCTGGATATAATTTCAATCTGCAATGCAATCCGAACAAGTCTGGCATATCAGGTGAGCTTCTAAACTTATTTTAAAAAATCTTTGGCAATATTCAAACAAAATATTATCTATTATCAGTTATCAGTATAAATATATAAATTTAGGCTTTATGCGGCATGGCGCATTATTTTACTTAATATAATAATAGTAATATTCCCAATAACTATTCCTTATGTATTCATAATTGTATAAAATTAAATGTTAATATCTATTTAGGATAACAAGAAAAAGTAAGTTATATTAAATAATACCACTTAGTACAATAACAGTAATATTTCTACTAATTATTCTTACGTATACACAATTGTATTTGTATAAAATTAAATATTAATATTATCTATTTAGGGTAACAAGGAAAAGTAAGTTTTATTCTAATATTAATCTGCTAATTATGTATGTTATAACAGCTATATAAATAATCATATGATAAATATATACGTTTATTTAATAATTTTATTACATTTAAAAAACTTATTATAATGTTAAATTTTTAAATATTAATAGGCAAAATTATATATTAACACACAGACCTGTGCACTGCCCCCCCCGGGGTTTAAACGGGGGGGGGGGGCACATCCAAAATGTGGGAGGCACGGGGGGGCAACTTTTTTGAAACGGGGGGGCAATAAAACGGGGGAGGGACGGGGGGGCAAGCAGGGGGGAAGAAAAAAAAAAAGAAAAAAAAAGAGAAAAAAAGGAGAAAAAAGAGAAAAAAAGAAGGGAAAAGGGGAAAAAAGGGACAAAAAAGTGAAAATAAGGTAAAAATAGGTCTAAAATGGCTTAAAATGCATTGAAATAGGCTAAAAACTGCAAAAAATTTGCGATGATGGCGTCATTATAGGTCAAAAATTTTAGTGTCGCCATATTTTTAGGAGTTTTTTCATTTTTTAGCGGGAGGCGGGCAATAAAACGGGGGGGCAAATCCTCCAATAAAGCGGGGGGCATTTTCAGACCGTGCACAGGTCTGAACACACACACATATATATTATATATATATATATATATATATATATATATATATAGGTAGGGTCATAACAGCTAATCAAGTAAGTTAAGCTTTATGCTAATTGGTTAAATATTATAGTAGTATTAAAGTGTAAAATCTTAAGTACATTAACTAATTTATGTTAAAAAATCTATTCAATATTTGCTTAAAATATTAAATAACATCACTTAGTATAACAACAGTAAAATTTCTATTAACTATTTAGGGTACAAAGGATTACCTAACATATTATAATAAATATGTAGTGTGGTTTTTTGTTAGTTTTTTTAGTTTTGGTAAGATTCTCAAGGAGACATTTCAACATTGTACAAAATTCCGATTCCCAAAAAATAATAATAATAATAACACTAGGTTTTAATTTATAAAATACTCTTCCCTTAAACCCTCTATAGGAGGTTGATTTCTAGTTATATTATGCTGTACTGGCCCAATAATGGTGGTGAGTTCCATTATGGTACAAGATAATATAAACGGCGACACTGTACATCTAATGTATCAAGTAATCTGAATCAGGGACGTAGCCAGAGTTTCATTTTGGGGGAGGCGGATTTTAGTACAAAAAAAAATTTCGGGGGGCTCCGCCCCCCCCCCGAAATTTCGGGGGGGCGGAGCCCCCCCTTAATTTTTGAAAACGTTAAAAAAGCAGGGATAAACGTAGATAAAGCTGTATAATACACTGTTTTTGGCCTAATAACCTATTATCTAATGTTTTTAGCGGTAAAAAGATGTTTTCTTAGTTAAAAATTACATAAGCACACATTGGCAGAGCCTGGATTTCACAAAAAAAGGAATTTAGAGACGTTAGTTTCAGACCCCTTGGCTAAACCCACATTGTAAACCAAAGCACATGAGCAGCATCTCGGCTCCATGATTTCTAGGGTACCTACCTATATGAAAAAAATCCGAGCCAATGCTATAGGCGGCAGGAAAATTTAGGAGGGGGGAGGTACATAAATCAACCAATATGATTGTTTGTTTTGCTTTCTGTGTAGTACTTATTACTTATAAAAATTATTGTACTAACTTTGAAATAACATTAGCAAAAGGCAACATAAATAACGATATATATATGTATGTATACCATAGGTGCGGGGGGGGGGGCGGGGGGGGCGGCCGCCCCCAAGCGGCGAAGCCGATCGAGGGGGACCTCGTTAATTTGAAGAAAATTTTTTTCTTAAATAATAATACAAAACTTCCTGATGCCTTCCAAAAGCATATAATAGTCAAAAAACCAAATTTTCCCCGCTTCGCGGTAGTTTTTTTTTTTGTTTTTCAATTTCAAATCGATTTGCCGCTGAGCGAAGCGAAGCGGAAAGTTAATAACTCTCTACTTTTCTTTTTTCGTTTTAACATGTTTTATGGATAGGATAAAACTTTTTTGTTTTATTTCTCTGACAACTACTCTAAATTATTATCTTTTATTACGTTTTAAAATGTTTAATGGATCGGATAAAAACTTAATTTTGTTTAATTATCATCGGAATTAAAATTTTTGGTTTTTGGGGTTTTCCCGGGGCGTCGCCCCCCGGCCCGCCTGACAATGGGCCGTCTGCTTGCCGCTCGGGGGGCTCTCGCCCCCGGTTCCCCTTCTAGAGGCTGCGCGTCTTGGGTTAGTATGTAGCGGTACTGAGGGGCTGGGGGCTGGCGGGAATTATGATCCTGGGCCGCCACTTTTATACATATAGAGTGTGGCTCGAGAAGAGAAGAGCGGAACATATTTTTGTTTTTGGGGTCCGTGGGGTACTAAAATTATTTTATAGTTTGGCGCCGAGCGATTAGCGAGGCGCTAGAAAATTTTGTATTTGTAGCCTCTGAAAACTTCCAAATTTTAGTATCTGGCGCCCGCCCAACGACTATCGTTATTTTTCCTCCGGTCCGAGCGTTGCGGGGGGGGGGGGCGGGGCGGCCACCCCCCCCCCCCCCTGGCTACGTCCCTGATCTGAATGATGAGTAAACAAACAAACATACAGAAACTTTCCTGATGCCTTCCAAAAGCATATTAATAGTCAATAAACCAAAATTTCCCCGCTACGCGGTTAGTTTAAATTGACAATTTATCTTAGTTTTTCGATTTCAAATCGATTATCCCATTCAGTAGTTAAGGCATACATGTTTAATAAAACTACTATAAACACTATTATCCTTTTATTAACGTTTAACCACATGTTTTAAATGTATAGGCATAGATGAACAAGGGGGGTAGGAGGGTGGGGTCCACCCCCCCCCCTTAGCCTCGAAATTTTCGAATTTTTTACCACTGACCCTCTTCTAGATTTTGAAATCTGACCCCCCCTCCCCTCTCGAGAAAATTTTAAGTACTTTTTTTAATACTAAATTTTCGTCTAAAAACGTGAATTTTTAAAACAAATTCATGTTCTTACACCTTTTTATACCTAAATATCGCTTTTTATTCAATAAAATGTAGTATTATCTTATAAAAAAATTATTATTAAACATTTAATGGTTTAAAAGTATTTTGTTTTGGAAATTGGACCCCACCTTACCCCCCTCTAGGTTTTAAAATCTTCCACCCCGGGTTGACCCCCCTAGAAAGAAAGCTAGGGGGTTCAACTCCCCCTAGGACCCCCCTCATAGATTTTGAAATGTCATTTACCCGGGGTAAACAAAACACCCCGCACCCTCTAGCTTTTTGACCGTGTTCATCTATATTTATAGGTATAAAAAACCTTAAAATTTGTAATAAGTATCATCTGGAATTGGCTCTCGCCCCCCAGACCCCCCAGAGACCCTCCTTCAGGGTTGGTATTTCCCCCCCCCCCTCAGACCGCCCCCCCCCCCTCCAAAATGAAATCCAGGGCACGCCACTGTCCTACCCCCACCCAACCAATGCGTGAGCCTACCTTCAGCGTATGCGTGGAATGCGGGGTTGGGGATGCAGCTGACGGTGGCGGCCTTGACCAAGAGGGCGCTATCTCCCACGTCCGTAATATCCCAGCGACCGTCCATGCACGTGGCCGCGTACTCCTGACGGTTTAAACCGGATTGGAGAAATAAATTAAAAGAAATATTATGAACTAAAAATAAATTATAATAATAAACTTAAGTAAAAAATAATAATATTTATGAAGCTCCAACATTTTGATTTTTAGACTATAGGGTCATTCCATGTCAAATCAACTAAAAAAAACAACAAAATTTAGCACACCATCTTTGATTTTGCTGAAACTTGGTAGCCTTTGATTTGGTCAATGTCCAATTCAATTGAAGTGTTTCCTTCATTAATCTTAATTAACGTGCCGGCGAAGCTTGTTGATTTGCAGTGAGAATTCTTAAACTATTACACTGGTTTGCGATTGAGGGATAAATGCATGCATTCTTTGCGTTCCTTTTATGGTGCATCGTGCATCAAAGTCTTTCTTCCAGATCTCTGAATTCAGCATCATACTGTTCTTGTTTTGTGAATTCCACAGTTATTGATGGAATATTCTGGGAAGCAAAGTTGTAGAAATCAAGTGGAGACATTATTTGTTCTCAATAAGGACGTTGCAGGCCGGCAACTCACTCAAACCATCAACTCTTTTTTGGATGTTCACCATAGATGTTTTTTGGGCGGGGGCAGAGGGGTGCACCCCCCCCCTAGAGCCAAAATTTTGGACCCCCCCCTGGAAAAAATCCAGGGCCCCCCCCCCCCCCCAAGCTCGAGAGCGGTCCGACCTACCCCCCTCGGAAGGCTGGACCCCCCTTCCCCCCCTCCCGACCGATTTGGAAGTATATTTTTTTCATTTACTGTCAAAAACACAGTTTTTTTGTTAAAAAACAGTGTTTAAATACACTTTTTAGGCCTAAATAGGCTGTTTTAATACATAAAATTCAATATTAGACCTAAAAACACTTACATTATTGAGTTTAAAAAATTTTGCTAAAAAATTGAAGACCCCCCTGACCCCCCCCCCCTCCATTTGAAATCTCGCACCCGGGGTCACCCCCCTAAAAAGCCAGGGGTTCCCGCACCCCTGGACCCCCCCCCTTAAAAAATTTTGGCCTTCCACCCGGGGGTGGACCCCCCCCCTAGCGGACCCGACCAAAAACATCTATGATGTCCACCCGAGTTGTTGTTGTTGTTCATTGCCGGGGCATCAGGTTATGCCTTCTAAGAACCTGACCGCATCCACCAGTCTTTCCCACTGGTCTTTGAGTGTCGTTGGATGTTGAGGGCATAAAAAGGGTGTTTGACAACATTGGGTTTGCCTCTGCAGTGGTTTGTTTTTAATGGAGTTGTTGATTCTGGATTTGAAAGAGTTGAGACGGTGGAAATGTCCGGATCTAAGTTGTGCAAGGACGGTTCTTGACTTCCTGGAGAGTCCATTCCAGACCGGTGCACTGCCCCCTGGGTTTAAACAAAACGGGGGGCAATTCCAAAACGGGGGAGGCACGGGGGGCAACTTTTTTGAAATGAGGGGGGCAATAAAAAACGGGGGGGCAAGCAGGGGCGAAAAGAAAAAGGAGAAAAAAAGTAAAAAAAGAGGAAAGAAAAGGGAAAAAAGGAAAAACAAGCTAAAAAAAAGGTAAAAATAGGTCTAATATAGCTTAAAATGTATTGTAATAGGCTATAAACTGCAAAAATTTCGCAATTATGGCGTCATAATAGGTAAAAAATGGCGCCATAATTTTCGGTACTTTTTTATTTTCAGACGGGGGGGGGGGCAATAAAACGGGGGGGGGGGGCGGGAATCCTCCAATAAAGCGTGGGTATTTTCGAACTGTGCACGGGCCTGCCACCCGAGTGGCACAATTTTGCTACATCTCATGGGAAAGGCGCCTGTGATGGAGTAGGCAGGACCACATAAAAGAATGGCTACTAAAGCCAGCCTACAACGTTCTTAGTTAGATAGATAGATATAGATAGATAAATAGATAGATAATATGCTACTACCGCACTGCCTAGAACCCATGGCGCTCTTATCGGATACACAACATCGACAGTGCCAAAGACCTTAACCTAACATAACCACAACTACAACAAATTTAAATAAAAAACAGAAAGAACAAAAACAGCTAATCAGCTAATCCTAGAAGTAGCAAAGCAGAACATAATTAGTTAGTTAGGAACATTAGTTTATTGCATTTATTGATCTATGAACAAGATAAAAAAGAAAATCTTACCAAAACGTACCATGTATGTTTAAAACTAAATCTTTACAGTATTTCCAGGTCATTCCATGTCAAACAGCTTGGCATGTGGCATAATTCGTTGATCATAGAAGAAGAAAGACTTTGAGCAGTTTGAACCAAACAGAAAGAAAGCAGGGAGTAAATTAAATAGAGTAGCATTTGGAAAAGCCAGTGGCAGGATAAAATAAAAGAAAGAAAACACAAAAATTAAATACTAGTAAATACAAATCTATAAAAAAACAACCCAAATTTAGTACAATATCATACATAAAAGCTGTTACTAGAAAAACTTAGCTAAAATTTAAAAAATTTAGGAATTAAAATAAGGGTTAAAAACATTAAACCTTTACTAACTGCAAGAAATAACAAATACATACAAAAACCATGAAAATATTAAGCTAACAGTGACAAACTCTTTGGCACTGCC
>JASAMX010004394.1:0-12984 GCA_030248175.1 Microlaimidae sp. YZB2_3 | reverse complement strand
ACATTCTAAAAATTTTTATTGTTTATTTTTGCAATAATTATAACCACTTTTTTCTAGGTGGTCGAAGTTAATGGCTCGCGCCTTAATTTCGGCCACTATAAAAAAACTTTAAACGTCCACTGATCTTTTAGTGTAACAGAAATTTTAAAGTTTTACACACCGGAATAACAAAAATAGCTATTGTTTGTTTTTTAGACCAAATTTTGAGTCGATTGGAAAAACCAGAAAAAAAACTTATCCAAAAAAAATAAAAAAGGTGGTTGAAATTAAGTCAGTTACCCTAAATAGATATTAATTTTAAATAATGACACTTTAGATTTTTTGGCTTTATCTTAAAAATGCAAGTAGATCAGTATTTTTTATTGTAAAATTATCATATTATTTTTTGATTCTATCTAAAAATTCTAAAAAATACTAAATATGAATAAATTTCGATCAATTTTTGTAAACAAGAGCAAAATTTAAACCATTGACTGTAAGCAAAAATCTTTCGTGTTTTCATTTGACGCTTTCTGATGATAATTGGGATTAAGTGCTAAATAGTGATTGAAATTTACTAATATTTTTTTTTAATGATTTTTATTGATCTTCAACTAACTTTATAATATGTTATAACTTAATAAAAATGATAATCTCAGCTAAAAAATGGATAAAATTATGGTAGCTATATTTAATATAATCTAAAATGAAACTTAAATTTAAGAACACTCACAATTTCCAAAAGTTTATCTAAAAAAGACACATCCCCCATAAAATACACCCCAACAAAATACAAAAATCATTAAATTACTATGTCAATTTATGTTCTGAGTCTCAAAAAAATATTTTAAAGTTAGGTGCACGTTTTTAAAACGCACACCTACAAATTAAAAAACAGAAAAAAAAATTTATAGAAAATTAACAAATACGTAGTTAAAGTACATGTTGCCATTAATTTTTTTGTTTGAGGTATATTTTAAAATAACAAAATTGCATTTTATTCGTATTTAATCGAACAGTGGTGTTATCAGATTATCATACTTCATTTGCTGTTAGTTGTTTCTTGTAATTCGAATTGCAAAATACAAATAACAATGAATAAAATAAAATATTCTGATCACGCCATTTTGTTGCTCGTTTAAATTAAATACAAATAAAATGATAGTTTGGTTTTTAAAATAACCTCAATATTGCAAAAGGTATGAATGCTTTTGCAAACAAAAGGATTAATTGCAACATGTATTTTAAGTATTTGTTAATTTCTATAAAAAATGTTTACGTTTTTTTTTTATTTTTAGGTGTGCGTTTAAAAAACGCGCATCTAAAGTTAAAATCCTTCAGGCTTAAATTAAGGGCGTAACCGCTCGACGTCAGGAAGAAAAGAAGAATAAACGCGCGAGAATAAAAATAATAAAAAAAAGTTGGCAGGAATGATGTAACTAATTATTATTAAGTTGCTTCAGGTGTTTCTTTACACGTGATATTTTCTTGAAGAACGAGTGGTCACTTTACCATCCTGCGGTTTTCACCCTGATAGAATTCGTCTTTAACTTTAAAAATTTTTTTTCGGGACTTAGGACATTTGTAACATTGTAATTTATTGATTTTTTTTATTTTTGTAGGTGGAGCTTACATAGTTAAAGAGTATGTGTTTATTTAACATATCACTTAACAATATTTTGATGAGCATAAACTTATATCTTCGTGATTGTGCTTAGTATTTTTTACAAGAGACATTAGTCAAATATGTTTAGAAATATTTTCGCCGGAATAGTCGCGATATTTTTCGATTTGGTTTATCAGAAAATTCACGGATGGGTGTACATATTTTTTGCTGCTGGTTCAGTTTGTTTTGCCATTTGGTTCGGGTTATATCTGCCGGAAACAAAATTGCGACCGGTTGATAGCATTGTTACGAATTTAATCGACGATGAAACACGTCCACCCTCTTCCACCGATTCTCCAATGAAAAATTACGAATCAATAAAAACTAGTTAGAATATAATTTTTAGATATTATATTGCATTTTTGTTTGTTTAACTATAAGAACTTTTTTGACTTGGAAAAAACTGTAAAAAATTAACTGCTTTAAATTTGGAATAAATGAGTCTGTATGAAATATAATTTTCTACACAATATAAACTTTTTACGAGCTTCACAAAAAACTTATAAAATTGTGATAAGTCCCTTTTAGCGTTTCCATTTAATGTTTTTATAGACTAGCCTTGAAAAATGCTCTAAGAATTAGAGCAGAAAAAATGGGCGATTTTTCCCCAGGCGTTTGTTTAGACAGAAAAGATGTGGACTAGTCTGAGATGGACATTATTTGCACCAAAAGAAATTTGTATTTGATTTGGCCAGCTGCCCACTGAGCAAAAATTTTTACCATATGATAATAGTTTATTTATACGTCGAACTAATTACACAGCACTTTTTTAATTACATTGGATTACATTGCATTTTTTTATTCTGATGAAATGACAATTAAAAAAATTATACTCGCAGCAATCTTTAACAAGCGCGAAATCGCCACTTTTTCAATTAGAAGGTTATATTTGCATGTGTAAGAAACAACTATAAATTTGAAAAAGTGGCGATTTCGCGATCGTCAAAGATTGCGCCTAAAGTGGCTCCTAAAAAAATTATTGCGCGATTCTTTACCCTTTCCAAAACGATCATGTTTATTTCTGATAAATCAGTAACAACGAAGGAATATCGGTTTTAAGATATAAGCGTTTAAAAAAAATCTATTAATCATATGGAAAACAGGGACATGAATTACAAAATTTATCCAAGTTCTCTAATTATAGTTGGCGCGGTGCCATGGGGTTTAATCGCCGTGTGGCGCTCCCGTGCCACCGATAATTCAATTATATTTTTGAAATAAAAAAAGAAGAAGATGAAAATTTATTTAAAAAAATTGCGTACGTTCTCTAACTATAGTTGGAGCGGCGGAGAGGGGTGAAATAGCCGCACCAGCAAGGATTGCAATTATATTTTTGAAATAAAATAATAATAATGAGAAGAAGAAGATGAATTACAAAACTTACCCACATTTTTTAATTAAAGTTGGCGCAGTGTCGTAAGGCTACATTGCTGTGTGGCGCTCCGGCACCTCTAATGATTGCAATTATTTTCTTAAAATAAAGAATCAGCAGAAGAAGATGAACATGAATTACAAATTTTATCTCATCCACGTTCTTTGATTATAGTTGGTGTGGTGCCTCGAGGTTAAATCGCCACATGAGCGATGAAGGAATGTCGATTTTAAGATATGAGCGTTAGAATAATATTAAAATAAGTAGAAGAAGATGAACATAAATTACAAAATTTTCCCAACTAATTGTAGTTAGTTAATTATAGTTGGCGCGGTGCTGTGGGGCTAAACTTCCGCGGGCTTCCCGCGCAACGGATAATTGCAATTATTTTTTTGAAATAAAACTTTAAATTAATTTTTTCATAAATAAAATCAAGAACTAACAAAAAATATTTCATTGTTTTCCCCGTTTTCCGCGCGGTTGAAGTAGATGGCGCCGTGTGGTTTCCGCCACCAATAACAACCAAGCACAGCCGTCTGTTGTTATTGTGCAGTTTCTATGAGGAGCTGTCCGCTGTCTGCTCTGTACAATCCGTATTGTTGCCAAAAGGCTGTTATTGTGCGGTTAGAAGATTTTATTGTGCTTTATTCAATTTATTGTTTTGATCAATAAATCGGTAACAAGGACCTAAATGAAAAAAAGTTGCTCCTAAGAAAGTTGCGTTATTCTTTCTTCTTTTCAATGAGCCCATGGTTATTTTTGATCAATCATTAACGAAGGAGGAATATCGATTTTAAGAAATGAGCGTTTGAATAATAATAATGCGAAAATTTATACACATTATTTCCCTAATGACAAACTTTCTATGAATTTCCAAGTTTAAAATCTGCAGCAAGATCTTAAAAAAAATTGCTGAGTGGTCAAAAACCTGGCAACTAAAGCCCAGTTCTTTTTTTCTGAATTAATCATACTTATAAATTCTGTGCACATGCAGTAACATTTTGGTACATAGTACTGTAATGACTTGCTCAGTATCAGTGCTGAAGTCAAAGCAAAGCTTCAGCCTTCTGAGCAGTTTTTAGCAAAAATATCATAATTAACGCTTTCATAGAGAACTGTGTTGCTTGAGGATCGCACACTGTACTTTTGTATCTTTTCGTAATTATTGATCTGGAATGTTTCTTTTTAACAAAAAAGAATAACCTCTTTTTTTCTGATACAATTATGCAAATCCTGTTATGGGGTCTCTTAACAGTTTGGTGCGTTATTTTTTTTTGTCTGTTGATTATATTTTGTAACCATTTACTATTAGGTACTAAAGATAAATTCTATCAGGGTGAAAATAGATGAGTGGTAAAGTAACCACTCATTCTTTAAAAAATATCACGTGCAGAGAAACACATGACGCAACTAAGTAATAATTGGTTACATTACCGTTGAAAACTTTTTTCAATTTTTCTCGCGGGGGTTTATTGTTTATTTTTTCCTGACGGAGAGCGGTTACGCCCTTAATTTCAGCCTGGAAGACTTTAGCTTATATATATATATATATATATATATATATATATATATATATATATATATATATATATATATATATATATATATATATATATACCGTTGTGTTTGTGATAAAAAATTAATACTTAATACTGTGTTTGTGTGTGATATCATTTATTTTTTTATTTTTATTATTTGATGTGTTCTTTTTGAAAACTTTTTGCTAAAATAAATATGTTTCTTTCTTTATTTCTTTCTAATAATAATAATAAGAAGAAGAAGATAAACATGAATTTCAAAATTTTCCCACGTTCTCTAATTATGGTTGGCGCGGCGCAGCGGCTCTAAATCACCCCGTGGCGCTCCCGCCCCACCGATGATATTTCATTTAACAAGGGCTGTTAAACGCAGTTTACAATTATAATCTCACGTAATTTTAAGGGTTAGTAATGTATTGTTTTTGTTATTTTGATTGCTTCTATTCAATCGCAAATAAGTAAATTCGTTACTCTCTTTCATTGTCGTATGAAAAGTCATCTATTTTGAATGTAAGGTAATGTCCGATTTGAAAATAAACAAACGGTTTAGAAAAACTAAATTTTAGCTTATTGTCACGTGGAACGTCAAATGCGACACGACGGTCCTGTGACACGATGGTCGCAGAAAATCATAGGTACAACACAAAAGTTTCATAAAAGAAAGAGATACAACACAATGGTCCCATAAAAGAAAGACGTACAATACGAAACGCATTGCAAACGCATTATGTATCTTTTAGTACCAAAAGATAATGCATTTGTACTGCTACTGAGGCGACACCGACAACAACAAACCTTCCACAGCAGAAAAACGTTAGCAAGCAAAATCAAATAAACCAAATAAAATATATTTACAAAACTGCGGTCATGCGACACAATGGTTCCGTGAAACGACGGTCCCAACACCTGAAGTCATAGGACACCATGAGCTTTCGGTGCCACACGATGGCCCTACAGCTTGACAATCCTAAGTAAATAATGAGTAAATAATCTGAAGTGTTTCAGACACAAATTTTTTTATTTTTTAGCAAATTACACCCTATAAACAATCTATTGGTGAATTAACGTTGTGCTTTTTTAAAAGCGATATATTTTGCTGAAAGGTATGGATTTCAAATAACATTAGTGTACTCAAGAGTTTTCAGCATTGTTTATTGTATGCATGTAGTCAATTCTGTAGTCAATTCAAATGAATACAATCATTATTCAAAATGATTGTATTCATTTTTACAATTGATAGGAATTAAAAATCAAAATATTTTTGTTATCGATAGAAATTGTTTATTATGTCAGGAATCTTACAAAATAAATAATTTTCATACGGTATTTTTTAATTTGTATAAGCTTTGGCTGGGATGGGCGCAGCAGCTGATTGACGTTCATTATAATATTATTACGTTTCTTATTTTGTTGCGCTGTTTTCCAACCAAAAATTTAATTGCAGTCAACAGTTGCGAACATACAAAGAATCTGCAAAGCTTTAACCGATAATGAATCTGCTAATGATTTTTCCAAAGCTTTATCAAGCTTTTGCAAATGGTCATCAATATGGCAATTAAACATTGCCCTAGAAAAATGTTCCGTTTTACACTTAGGGCATAACAACCTGTCCTTCAACTACGAATTAAATAATTATATTAATCCTTCAAAAAATTGTGTCAAAGATTTAGGAATTACTATAAGCAACACTTTAAAATTCTCAAATTTATTGTTTGGAAATAGCTTCCAAAGCTATGTCGCGGGTATCCATGGTAATTCGAGCTTTCACTTCACACTATATGTCACTGTTGCTAAAAGCATACGTCACATACGTGCGCCCGATTTTAGAGTTTGAAACATTTGTGTGATCCTCTCATTATGTCAAAGACATTGAAATAATTTAGCGGGTTCAAAGAGCATTTACTAGAAGGTTGTATGCTCGATGTTTCTTTCCTTACGTTGAATATAGAACACGATTAAAAGAGCTTAAACTTGAAAGCTTAAAATTTCGTCGTTTTAAAAATGACTTTTGCATGTGTTTTAAAATTTTAAAAGGTTTAGTGGACATTGATACTAATAATTTCTTAAGAGTAGAAACTAACAACAGAACCCGTAATAACGAAATTAAGCTCAAAGGCAAACAAACACGGCTTGATATTGCTAAATTTTTCTTTTTAAATCGTGTAATAAACCATTGGAATAATTTACCTGGCGAAGTAGTTTTAGCTAACTCTTATAAAAAATTTCGTAGTCAAATAAACAAGCATTGTCAAGAAAACTATTAAAAATATATTTATAATAATTAATCCACAATTATGAAATTTTTATTATGTTTTAATATTATTTCTCCCAAATGCTTCCTATGAGTTACAAATCTGATTGTATGCAACAAGCTGCATTATGAGTTGTAATTTTATATTACCTGTGCGGCTTTATAATTATTAGTTCAATTTGTATTTAATGTAAAAATTATTTGGTTTGTAAGTACTGTTGTGATTTTTACTTTATTGTGAATTTTTTGCACTAATAAAATTTATTATTATTTATTATAATTTCCAAACTTCATTTAATCTCACTTGAGATTCAAGGATTTTTAAATTTTATTTCCTGCGACTATCGCTAAATTATCTGGCTGACCTCATAAAATAGCATGGAAGGTATAAGAGGAACAATTAAAATTGTGCGGTATGGCGTTTTAATAAATCACGATTTGGAACGAAAAATGTTTCAAAACCCGTCTTTTTCACAAAATACAAAAAATTTGGTAAATTTTAGCCATTAAATATATAGCATTTATTTAAACTTGAGTAATATAATAATTTTTAAGATAAAGTTTTAATTTTTACTACTCAATCTTTAGCCATTTATGTCAAAAACTTTAAATTGTTTACATATTAAATAATCTATTCAATGCTGCAATGTATTAAGGTCAGCTTTAATTTGCCTATAATTTATTATATTTTTGGTCTAAATATATATTAAGAATAAATTCCCTTTTTGTATGTATTCCAAAGACCGTTTTTCAAGGTTTGTAATATTTTTAAACTGCTTTCTATTTGAATTTTTCTATTTAAACGGGTCTAATTTACTCACTATTTACGGAAGAATTGTGTATTCAGACAGTTAAAACAGGTTATAAATTAACTTTGTTTTCTTTAAAAAACCTGTTTGGATGCAGACAAATATATTTACATAACTCATTTACAGCTTAATTTTTTAGACAGTTAAAACAGATTATAAACTTTTTCTTCTTTAAAAAACCTGTTTGGATGCTGACAAAAATATATTTACGTAACTCATTTACAGCTTAATTTTTTATTAAAACGTGTAGTAACTGCTCAATTTCGCCAATTAATACGTTAAAATGGAGTTTTTGGACAAACATCCTCAAAAAGGTCAATTTTACGATTTTTGCTAAAATTCTTTGTATGGGGGGTAGCAAGTGCATATTTTGGCATCATGCTCAAAAACTGTTTAAGCTACAGGTTTGAGACCGAGGGGATTTATGCGGAATCTTAAGCTCTACATTTTGGTAATAGTCCCAAAAAAATTTTATGCCCTAAGGCACTGCATTGGCTGACCCCTAGAAATAAATTTTTGACACAGCCCTTCTACATAGGCGAGTAATATATTATTTTAAAGCTATCGGTGTGCTGATATAGTAAGTATAAAAAATTGCTCTAAATGGTCGGGTAACCAAAATACAGACCCCTTTGTGCCCCCAAACTAGTAAGGGGTGATTTTTTTGTTTTTATTATTGTGTTTATATATTGTGTTTGTTTATTATTGTTTTTATTATTGTGTTTATTTTAAGCTGTGTTTATATTCGTTTGAAAGCTCTATGCGTGCTGATTTTAAAAATATTAATTTTAGGCTAAAATTTTTTATTGTTACCCGATTACATACCCCCAAATACCCCCAAATTCGAAAAATGGTAATTTTGTCATTTTTTCATTTTAAGTGACGTGTTTATACTCATATGAAAGATCTCGCTTCACTGATTTAGAAAATATATAGCTTATTAAATTTTGTTCAATGGTTACCCAATTTTGAACCCATCAATGTACCCCCTAAAATTCTTAATAGGTGATTTTTTTATAATATCGTCTCATATCAAAGCTCTTGACACGCTGATTTCAAAAAAATTATTTTTACACTCGATTCACTTAATGGTTACCGTTTTTACACTCCACAATGTACCCCCAAAAATTTTTAGGGGGTCATTTTTATATATTTATTATAATACCGTCATGTTTGTACTCATATCAAAGCTCTCGACACGCTGATGTCAAAAAATTAACTTTAACTCGAGTAATCCAATGATTACCATTTTTACAAACCATAATGTACCCCCAAAAATTTTTAGGGATTCATTTTTATATATTTATTATAATAAATACTTCATGTTTGAACTCATATCAAAGCTCTCAACATGATAATGTTAAAAAAAACTAATTTTAACTCGATGCACCAAATGGTTACCATTTTTACAATCCATAATGTACTCCCAAAATTTTTAGGGGGTCATTTATATATTCATTATAATACTGTCATGTTTGTACTCATATCAAAGCTCTCCACACGCTGATTTCAAAAAAACTAATTTTAACTCGATTCACCCAATGGTTACCATTTTTACAACCCACAATGTACCCTCAAAAACTTTTAGGGGGTCATTTTTTTACATTTATTATAATGCCGTCATGTTTGTACTCATATTGCACCCCCAAAAATTTTTAGGGGGTCATTTTTATATATTTATTATAACACTGTCATGTTGTACTCATATGTAATGTACCGCCTAAAAATTTTTTGGGGTACATTTTGAGTTGTAAAAATGGTAACCATTGGGTGAATCGAGTTAAAAATGTTTTTTTGTGATCAGCGTGTCGAAAGCTTTAATATGAGTATTAAAAAAACGGTATTACAATAAATATATAAAAATGACCCCCTAAAAATTTTTAGGGGTACATTACGGATTGTAACAATGGTAACCAATTAGGTGAAACGAGTTAAAAATATTTTTTTTAGATCAGCGTGTTGAAAGCTTTAACATGAGTACAAACGTGACGGTATTATAATAAATATATAAAAATGACCCCCTAAATATTTTGGGGGTACATTATGGGTTGTAATTATGTTAACTATTGGGTTAATCGAGTTAAAAAAATTTTTTTTGAAATCAGCGTGTCAAGAGCTTTGATATGAGTACAAACATGACGGTATTATAATAAAATCACCTTTTGAGAATTTTAGGAGGTACATTAATGGGTGCAAAATTGGGTAACCACTGAACGAAATTTATTAAACTATATGATTTTACAATCAGTGCGTCGAGAGCTTTCATATAAGTATAAATACGTTACTTAAAATAAAAAATGACAAAGTTACCATTTTTGAATTCGGGGGTATTTGGGTATATGTAACGGGGTAACCATAAAAAATTTTAACCTAAAATTAAAATTTTTTAAATCAAAACGCATAGAGCTTTCAAACGAATAAATAAATAAACAGGGCTTATAAATAAGGAAAACAAAAATCACCCATTACTAATTTTGGGGGTACAAAGGGGTCTGTATTTTGGTTACCCGACCATTTAGAGCAATTTATTTATTTGTATTTTTGAAATCAGCACACCAAGAGCTTTAAAATAGTATATTATTCTCCTATGTAGTGGGGCTGTTTCAAAAGTTTTATTTTTAGGGGTCAGCCATTACAGTACCTTAGGGCATTAAATTTTTTTGGGACTATCACTAAAAAGTAGAACTTAAAATTCCGCATAAATACCCAGTCTCAAACCTGTGGCTCAAACAGTTTTTGAGCATGATGCCAAAATATGCACTTGCTACCCCCCATACAAAATAATTTAGAAAAAATCGTAAAATTGACCCCTTTAACCTCTCGGGGTACCTGACTCAAGTAGGTTGCCCCTAACAAATTATATATTTTTCAGCTCAGTAAAGTATGGGCAATCTGCACGAAGATTGTCAGGCGTAAGGACCCATTCGGTACCCAGTTTCTCAGTTTTACCGTAACTGTTTCCTGTTCTATTTTAATTTATAGATAATTTCAAAACCCTATTCATTTAATAGGGTAATTTAAAACTGCAACTGTTTAAAATTTTATAATTATACCTCATTCAATCTGTTTTAAACACAATTTAAAAAAGATTAATTTCGGCCACCCGTAATTGCTCCAGATGGATTCAGTTTTATTTTTAAATTTACAATATTATGATTTTTTAAAATTTATTTATTTTAAATTTTTTGGTTAAAGCTAGACCCAAATATTCAAAACATTAAAAAAATGTTAAATGTAACTCTATGTTTTTAAAGTTTGAAATCAATTCTATGTAATTTTGGTTAAAACATAAATATTTTAAAAAAACCTTCACATTAGACACTGTGCTGCTGTGAGTTTAAAATGCAATTTTTGCCGTTTTTAGGACGTTTTAATTTTTAATGTTTAGTAGGCTTTAATTTTTAGCCGTGAACATCTCAATGGACGTGTGGTCTATGGCGTTGGCATTTTGTTAGATTAATTTTTACACTTTGGGTTGCAGCAAGTTGTTTTTCATTTAAGCAAGCAATAGCCTAACGTTATATGTCTTTGGGGGTTACAATTAAAAAAAATTAAATAAAAAAATATTTAAACAGCACAAGAATATTTTGTCAGATTTCGCTAAAAAACCTTTAAAAATTTATATAAATTATAGTAGTTTAAAAAAAAAAATAATAATAATAGAGGCGAAATTTACTCAGTTACCGAACAGAAAACTTTTCTGAGCTCCGATAGGTATTATCTATTCAAGTCGATGCTTTTAGTTGTTCCAATATGAGCAAAATTATAAAATGGACATTAATACTTACAATATTTTCTGGTTTTACCGAAATAACACTGGCAACTTTAAACGCAACAATCTCTGTTTACAAGCGGTTTTTATCAAATTCGTTTTGTTTTCGATTTAAAATACGGTTTTTAACCCAAACTGAAGTAAGCATACTATGGAGTTGCTTTGTTGGAACTTTTTACACGGGAATGGTCGTTGGCACTATTACATCAAAGTAAGTAAAAACTAAACTTTAACTAAATAAATAAATATGGTTAGAGTGTTTAGACTGCTTCCATGATTTTATTAAATTTTTTTAATTTATTATAGACACATGATGACCCTTAACTAAGCTACACCCACAAAAATACAAAAATCAATAAAATACCTTGTTAATGTATGTCCTGAGTCTCGAAAAAATAAAATTCTAAAAATTAGGTGCGCGTTTTTGAAATGCACTCCTGAAAACTAAAAAATATTCACAAAAAATTTTTATAGGAAATATAAAAAGTTAAATACTGTAAAAACATTATTGCAATTGATCTCTTGTATTTTGCAATCTCATAACAAAAAACATATAACAATAAATAAAATCTGATATTGTGATAACACCATTTTGTTGTTCGTTGAAATACAAATAAAATGATAGTTTGTTTTTTAAAATAACTTCTATATTGCACAAGTTATGACTGTTTTTGCGAGAAAAAAAGGAATTCTAACATTTATTTTAAGTATTTGTACCAATTTGTGATTTTTTAATTTTCAGGCGCAAATTAAAAAAACGCACACCTAACTTTTAAAAATTTCTTTTAGAGACTCAGGACATACACTAACATAGTAAATTATTAATTTTTTTGTGTATGGAGCTTCGTAAAGGGGGATGTGTCTATTGTTTCAAGAGATTATTTATAATAGGTACTATGTAATCCACAAAAATAACAATAAACACTAAGAAAATAAGTTTTTAACAAACTCTTCGACCGAATGTCCACGCCCCTTTTTTAGCTCCATTCACTTTGATTCTTAACCAGCAACATAAATCATAAATTACTAATATTACCTACTAAAGCTAAAGTCTTCCAGGGGTCGCATTCTGAAGAAACACTTATAAAATATAAAACCCGATAAATCTATTCCAATGAAATTAAAAAAAAATAAATATATATTGTAAATAAATAAAACTGCCGGATAAGGGACAGAAAATGATTGCGATGAATTTTTTTAAAAATTTTTTTTCTCGCGCCGCAAAACCAACTCGCACAAACTAAAAAATTTAATCAATGTCAAGAATACATGAAAATTAATTAATAAAGAAAAGAGGAATGAGAAATGAAGAACAAATTATACGGGCTATGTGTGGATCCAACCTAAATGCATACGTGTGCATATGTTTATATGCATAGGGATGCATAGGGATCGACCGGGGCCCCGGCCCCGGCTTGCCCCGGCACTTTTTTTCCACCCCGGCCCCGGCCCCGGCAAACGCAATTCTTTCTACCCCGGCCCCGGCCCCGGCCCCGGCCCCGGCCCCGGCCCCGGCCCCGGCAATTTAGCTGTCAAATGAGCCGGGGCAAACCGGGGTAAGGACCCCTAAGAATGCAAATTTTAAAGCGCTTCTAAA
>JASAMX010004393.1:0-19053 GCA_030248175.1 Microlaimidae sp. YZB2_3 | reverse complement strand
TCACACAGTAACTTATTTGCGTTATTTCATAAAATTAAAAAAACAAAAAAATAAAAGTTTAAATTATGTAAGTTCAAAAAACCAATTTATTATAAATAGTGTTGAATCTTAATTCGTTAGTCTTACATAATTTCCTAAAAAGTGCGTTAGCAATTGTTGACTTTCGTTATTTGTTACCGCAGACAAAGTGCGCAATCGCCCAGAGAATTGCGAACACAATCGTTTATAACATTAAGGAAACTTGAGTAAAAAATAATTATGTTTTTACACATTTAATGGATTTATATTTATATAGCTTGGCATGTTTTGAAAAATGCTAAAATTACGATAAAACGTTGAGACTACAAATTTCATTTAATTTTAGCATAGTTAAAGGATTTTGGAGTATCTCCATGTAGTTCATTTCTATATATTTGAAATGGCTCCCACATTACTGAATAAAGAAAACCTCGTGAAAAAATCTTGTGCTTAATACGCTATTGATTAAAAAAATATGTAAAATCGACAAAAAAATATAAAAAATACACCTATGGTTCTTTTAAACAAAATAAAAAGTCCAGCAGATTTCAGAAATAAAGAGAGCAAAAAACTTGGAGTTACAAAATTAAAGCTTGATGCTGTCGGTTTAGAACCATTAGACTAAAGCAAGTTTCTTTTTATAGAATTCTAGATTTTTTAATAACAATTTAAAATTGGCATATTTTGCAAAAACCTCTAGTTTTCCGTAACTTCTGAGATAATTGCAGTAATTATAACATTTAAAAAAATTAAAAAAAACATGACGAAAGCACTGCTAAGCTACTCTCTTTTATAAAATTTAACCGAGAAAATCCTGTTTACACCGTAGAAAGTTTTTTTTCTAGCCACAAAAAATTTAAGGTCATCTGCAATAATGTAAGGAGTTCCGTGAATATTAACAATTTGTGATGGCAAAAGACAAAAAGACAATTGACGAAGCGGTACGTTTTTAAGAAAAAAAAAATGTAAATACAAAGAGGCCCTCAGAACTGTTTAACTAGTGAAGAGTGCTTGAGCACGGTTAACTTTACATATTCTCGTTTTTTACACAACTCGTGAATGAAAAAAATAGGTAGTAGTTTTTTTTTAATTATTTAAAATCAAATTTAAGTTTTTAGTGTCAAAAATTAAAAAGCAACACAGCTAGATACAATGCACACAAATGTTTACTGATTAACAAATAAGGGCGTGTGATAACCAATTTAAACAAACCTTTTAACTAGACCTTATCAATATACAGTTTGGGATTGTCAAGAATTTAAATATTAAAAAGAATGGCTATTATAAGTTGACATTGTTTTTGTAATTTGAAAGTTTTTCTTTTGGTTACTAGCAAAAAATATTTTTACAAAAGGTTACCGAAAGTCGTTCTTTCCCTATGGCAACAACTTTTGCGGCGAATATTTTGTTCGTTCTAGAAAACCTGTGGACTGGCAACAAAACTTTAATTCTAAAAGCATATATCGCAATAATGGCTTAATCAATTTGTATATATTTATGGATTTATACTTTGTCTTAATCGGTCTATTTAACCTAGCTAGCGTGAATTTTTATTGCTTACTGAGCCTAACTTTTATTTTATTATTTATCGTGTTATAGTTTTTTATAAACTAAAAATATTTTATTGCTTTAGTAACAATCCTTTGTTTAATTTTTTAGTTTTTCTCTGCGAATAAAACGAAGATATGAACATATCATAATAACTTGCTGATGTGGATATAAAAAGACAGAGCACAGTATATAATTAAGTTCCTGCTTTTTATGTTCCGTCTAGAAAATTTACTATCAAAGAAAAATGGAATAACATGTGGCTATATGACTTCAGCTGAAAAATTATATATATATAGTAACACCGAATAAATAAAACAATACAAAGACTTATTTTGGGTTATAAAGCTAAAATTTAAAATTGTCCTCATAGACTTCAGCCACTAAAAATGTAGAACTCCGATTCCTGCTTTAAATTTATTTATTGTTTATAAGTAAGTGGCACGGGTACAATAATACATTAATATAAGTGTAAATGAACTGCATAACAAAATATGGCAGCAGGAAACAAAAAATATTGTTGAAACTTTAAAGGAATATTTTGTCACAAATAAAATCATCTGGTTGCGCAAAACATGCAAAAGCTTATATTTTGAGCAGTATTTGAAAAACACAATCGACATATATTTTGTTACAATATATATATCAAAAGACTTCATTTTTTATAAAAAAATGTTTGTGACGCATCGCGAAATTTGAATATTGTTTATCTTTTTTAAAGTAAAATAATTTTTTTTCGCTCATAAATTTTATTTTAGCCCCGTATTATCTTAAAAATCACGTGCACGATTTTGTAACACTACTAGTTTGTCTGACATTTATTGGGCGGATCTTTTACTTTTTTTAGTTTTAGCTAACTTGACAAATATTAAAAACAAAATTCCTACAATGAACAATAGATTTTTAATAATTTTGATTTGACTCTCTTGAATCTTGAAATTAAATTCACACTCCCTACACAGTCGTGATACAAAAATCTACCACTACTGATTCGAGCACAATTGGTCTTGTTTGTCTTGAAAAAAAAAGTTTAAAGATTCTCGATTAAACATTAAAAATTTAGTAGTTTAATGGCTTATTTTAGAGAAGCCCAAGTTTTATTATTATTGGCGAACGTGATCGGTTCGAAGTCATACACAATGGTTTATTGTTTTCTAGAATAAACACATTTAATTTGATTGTTAAAATAATTTAGATTTGCTGCAAAAAATGTACACATTTTTTATTAAAATTATTATCACATTAAAACAATAATTTAACAGTATATCCAACATATTTGCAAAATCACAATTTTTAAACAAAAACTTTTGTATTTTATTATTTTTTGAAATTTCAAACCAATAAAACATTTTATAATTTAACTTGTAAATATCAATTTTTCATTAAATGCAGTCCAGTTCAATTTTTTTTACGTAATGTAACTCAGATATTGATATTTTTTTCGTTTTTTTATATTTTTCAATAAAAATATTGCATACTTTTTTTAACAACATTTTAACCTTTTTTTACCGTATGTTTTTGTTGCGTCAAACAGAGGCTTCCCTGAATGAAAGTTACAAGCTCACCCGCGATACAATATAGTAATGCTTACACTATGTTTATTTGTTTTGTAGACATATTGTTGCAACGCTGCTTGAGACTTTTTTGCCTCAAAAGAAAGAGCTTAAAATAATATATCACAAGAAGGTCCAGTTATCCATAAACCGGATAATTTAAATGACATAGTTTCGGTTGCAAATGTGGAATTTATATTTGAGCGCATTGCATCTGTAAAATCCAACGGTTATCTGTAAAATTGAATGTAAATAAATAGCCAAAATGTTCACTTCAAATTTTTCCAATTGTAGTGTTGTCTTGGAGGTAAAGGTATATTATATAAAAAAACATCTAGCATTATCACTTTAAAACCACAAACACAGAAATCATCATAAGCACTTGCATAAGTCTAGAGAGAGATAAATGTTGAGTGGAGTTTCTTTGTCTCAACGGTGCGGCGGTAGTTGTGTAGAGTTCCGCGTAGCACAGGCCGTCTCGCAAGTCCCTGAGAAACTGAGCCAGCGACACCTGGCGTCTGTTTCCGCAAACTGTGTTCTCCATCAGGATTTGGCCCGGGTTGATTTCCAGCACCTCATTCATCCAGTCCAGTCGGCAGTGGCAGTAGAAAGAGGGCAGGTGGCCGATGTCCAATTGCAAGTAGTGACGCTCCCTCATCACGTCCAGGAGCAGTGGGGAAAAACTTTCGAGTTGGGAGTTGCTGCTGAAGTTCAGCACGCTGAGGGTGGGCGGGATATCCGCCGTGTTCAGGAGATCCACTTTTCTCAGAGCCGGATTGTCTCGCACTTTCAACACAGAGAGCCGACTGCCCCTGAGAATGTCCAGGTTAAGTTTGCTCATGGACGCGTGGGACACGGACACGCTGGCCAAATTCGGTAGATCTGAGAACAAACCGGGGGCCAGACCTCCGGTCAACGGGTTGCGCTCGATATTCAAGGAGCCCAGACCAGCCAAGGCGGAGAGATTTCGCAACTCCACCAGGCGGTTGTTGTACAAACTGACAGTTTGCAGTGCCCTGAGTCGATAGAAAGACTCGGGCAGCTTGGTCAGATCGTTGTTACTCAGGTCCAGCCAGACCAATGACGTTTCCAGCCCTTGAAAAACGTTTTCGGGTAGTGTAGAGAGGAGTGTGGAGTTCAAGTTGAGAATCTGAACGAAGTGGTTACTTTGGAAAGCCGCGGGTGGCAAGGTACGCAGTGGATTGTTAGAAAGACTAAGTTGATTCAGAATTTGCAATGGAGCTAAACGAAATGATAGCGTTTGAGTTTTATATATCAGTATAAAGTCCTAAAAATAAAACTTTTTACAGTTCTTCTTTTTCATTTATTATTTAATTTAAAGATAATTTTTAAATCTTTTTGAGAAAACCTCACAACAGATGCATTGTTAAGGCAATGAGTTGCATCAGGTTTTCTTTAAGCTCCGTTAATAAACAAAGACCTAAAAAGATTGTAATGTTATCAAAGTCAGAATATAACACGTCATCTTGGTTCACTATCGACAAAGGCTGTCTTACAGCTAATCAACCTTGCTAAAAACAGTGCTTTCAAAAACGACTGTTAAATGTACAATCTACAAGGTAAGGTGTACTAAAATAAATTTTGAGGAGTCTGCGCAATAATGGTTGTCTCTGTTAATAATTCTTATTCCTTATATATTTTCATTTTAAGTTTTATTTTTACGCGTGTTGAATTCGAACCTCAAATAACAAAAAACTAAAAAGTACAAAAACGTATACCAATAGCTGCGATGGGATAGAAGTTTAACTCGTTAAAGGAGAGATCCAGAGTTTGAACGCTGTTTTCCTGGCCGTAAAAAGCGAACGGTTCCACGTCTTTGATTTCGCAGTTGGCCACCACGATCATTTTTACCTTAAAAAAGAATATAAAGAATTTGCATGAATTAAAAACGTCATAATTACGATATTTGGATGTTGTGGAATAGGGAGGCTTGTCCAGCCATGGCCCCACCAGGCACAGGCCCAATTGCAGGACGGGGCGGCAGGGTGGCTAGGGGGCCATGCCTCCCTATTTCTGGTTGGTCGGGGTAAAAATTTAGGAAGATGGAGGTAGGTCCAGGGGTGGGGGAAGGTAAAAAGAAGATAATTCCATCATGACTTCTGCCTGTTTCAACCTCCTTTTTTGAGGTAATGCCAAAAGTGGATTCTTCCTATCTGCCTGGCTTGAATTCAGTGTAAATAGGTTTTTCTAAGCCCCAATTTTGCTCATTTTTAATGTTAAATTAAAAAATTCGCCTCCGGCGACGGGGGGACATCCATTAGTTTCCTCGGCGGACGCTTTGCACCGCTTCGCGGCGGTAATTGTGGCGCTTCGCGTTGCATTTATATATCATTTGCATTTTTTTAGAGTCTGGCCCCCTCCTTTTAAAAATCCTGGAACAGGCCTAGGCGAGGCATGGACATCTTCTTGCGGTTAAAATTATCCTTTAACATTATTAAAAACCCCACATAGTCAAAGGTTTTTTTGATCCCAAAAAAGCTGGTTTTTAAGTCCCAAAAGACCGGCCGTTTGATATAACCTTGGTTTTTTTGTATTTTAAGTGATTATTTTTTATTTGGATCTTTGGTTTTCGTTATTTGGCTCTTAAGTCTCTTTGTTTTGACTATTTAATAACGTCTCAAGTTTCTTGTAACCCGTTACTCACTTGGACGGTAACGTCAAATTGTTATTTAATGTACTTGGGTGTATGTATACTAAATATAAAAAAACTGGAAAACGATATAAAATATCTGTAAGCAAAAAATGTTATTAAACCCCCAATTGGTAAGTGTTTTAGACAATTACAATGGTTAAAAACTTTTTAATTGAACGAGCGTTTTTAGTGTTAAAATCTCTACAGAATTATTACACTATAGAATCACTTCTAACGGTAGAAAAAAATCGATTTTCCAATGAACCCGCCGACGGAACTGCCGTGCCCGTTTTTAGCTCTACTCACTCTGTGCTTTCGGAGCACCATATATAACCGCAAATCAATAATTTTATGCCATACTTAAATTTCCTTAAAATTGACAGTGATTAAAAAAATCTTCGTTAAAAACAGACACTACAAAAATCTCCTTATTCGCTGCTTCGGAATCTCGGAAAATTATACGTTTAATATTAAAGTGAATGTAAGAAAATATATACTTGGTTTCGGTTTTAACCTAGGAGTGTGACGGTTTGGTTTTGGTTTTGTCAATCGCGCTTGCGGTGAGTCCGGAATCATTTTGTGGGTGTGGTTGACATGGTTTTGACTGAACTGTCTCACTTCTGGGTATGTTATTGCGGTCAGATTGTGGGTTTCAGTTGTCAAACGCGTTTATCTTTTATTTTATTTTTATTTTTTTTGGTTTTAATTATGTAAAAGGTACATACAATTTCAAGTGCAGTTTTAACTAGCTTATGTATGTTTCCTGTTATTTTAACAAAATAAAATTCAATTCAATTCAAATTCAATATACGCTAGCTGTGAAATGTAACAGAAGTCATAGTTTACCTTCGGGTATTGCATGTTCTTCTCCGCAAAAGAGAAATCTCGTAATCTGTCGATTCGAGCCCTGGTGATTGAGACCGTCTGCAGGTTGGTCAGTGTGCGCACCGCGGGTGGGATACCATCCAGGGGCGAAAAATGCAGTTGGACCGTGAGGGACTCCAAGGTCTGGCTGAGGTGGGGCTCGAACGCGGCGTCGGAAACCTGAATGGGCTTCACCACCTCGTTGTCCATTCTGTAAATTAAAACACTGCGATTAAAAATATATGCAAGGTTCTGAGGCGAGTCCACTAAAAGCGAGCTTGGAACGTGCCAGGATATCCTGGGGTTTGAACAACGTACTATTTCAGCACCCAAATGCTCAAAATTAATTTACGAAAAATTTTATGAACATAAAAAATAAAATCAACTGTATATATATATATATATATGTAAAACAACTATACAACGTAAGCTAAACATAATATTACTAAAGTATAGGTAATCAATTATAATAAACAAATATAATTTAAACTGTAAGTTTAATAAAAACTGTAAACTAGGGTCGTGCATTTAATTTCGGCACTTTTTCAAGTTTTGATTACATATCTTATCATAACATGGTCCCAAATTTGAATTAAGAAATGATTGATAGCTCGTTGTAAATTAGATGAATGGGCAAAAAAAGGACAGTCATAACATCATCTACCAATTTTTTCGTTGGCTGTAGTAACTTCGTGAAGGAAAATGGGCAAAAGGTGCATTTAATTTCGGCACTTTCGAAAATGCATTTAATTTCGGCACTTTAATTTAGTTTTCCATTTTTCAGTCAGATAAAAACAAATTACAGTAAAAATAACCAATATGACAGTAAATGTAGCAGTCAAATTTCAAATAAGCTATTAAACATTAATATTAACCTAAAAACAAGAAAGTTATAGCCTGAAGAAAAAAGTGCCGAAATTAAATGCACCAAACGAATTTTCCAAAGTGGCCATTTTCGATATCGTCCCTTATAAAACAAAATTTACGTAAATGTTGATTGTTATACATATCAATGTGTTCAGAATAAGAAAATACACAACTTTGTAATATAAAACTTTTTGATCAAACAAAGCTGAAAAAAGTTATAGCCAAAAAACGGTTTTAAAAATGTCCAAAAAGTGCCGAAATTGCATGCATTACTCTACAACATAATGTTAACTACGACATAATGTTGCAACATAATGTTAATCTGAGCCTGGGGTTTTGTTGGCACGCAATCACGTGCCAACAAAACTCCCTTAGGCTAAACAAACTAGGTCCCGAAAAAAAAATCACCTTGAGCTGCGTTTGAGTCCCGCTTCGTTTCAGTCCTGGAGGAAAATATGTTCATCAACTTGTATCATATTCCTGCGTGCAGTCTTTTTGTGCAAAATATTTAAATAATTCAAAAAAGCGATTTATTCGCCTAAAATTTAGCAGGCGCAGCCAGCTGCTGTTTTTGTTTTCTTAATCCCTTGAGGTTATGTATAACGTAACACGTTTGTAATAAATAATTAGCGTATGTTCAAAAAAGGTTTTTGAATTAATGTGTCCAATATAATTTCCGAAGCGAATCCAAAAAAACATGAAAAACAAAATTTCTTAAGATTTATTAGCAGTTTTAAATACATTTTAGGGCCGTTGGAGACCGTAAGGTAAAAAAATAAAATTTATTTTGGTAAAAATTTTGCTGGTTATGGATTTCTAATTAAAATTTGGGGGTTTCAGTTTTAAACACTACGAATGGGGGTTTGAGGGATACCCCCTAAAATACACGGGCTTTATTTATATTTCTGGGTATAGCTTCCCCCAAATCCGGGAGATTGTCTTACTATCAAACAAACTGTAAGAATTTTAAATTTTCCTTCATTCGATCATCGGTGGTTGTAAAAAAAATACGGAATATACATTTACTTCACTTTTATTTCTTCACTTTCATATACATACACACTATATGTGATGTTCCGAACCTCAAATATCATGCTTTAGTGCTCCGAATATTTAAGACGGAGATATTTCCGCAGCAACGACCATTAAATGAGCGATTTCAAATTAATGTAAATTAGCTTCAATTATGTTAAAAAATTATTCTATTTGCTTTTTTATGATTCTTTTTATTGTTTAAAAAAAGATTTTCGCAAAATAATCTGTAGAATTACTTTTCAATTGTTCATAAAATTTATACCACAAAAGGACAGAGCTACGGAGCTCCGGGGAAGTCACATACTTTGTGCAAAGTTTCCAAAGGACAGAAACAAAAACTTCTGGTTTTGTTTCAAAAACAAAAACAAAAAAATACTGGTTAATTTTGAACAAAAATTTATATTTAAGCTTTTCGCTTTGTCTTAATTTGATTAGAATACTCTTATTTCAAAATTAATCAAATTATTTAGTAATTTAGTAGTTCCAAAGCACACCTTAAATTTTAAAATCATGCGAAATTTTAAATGCATTTTTTACCACGAAAATAAGAAATTTTAAGCGCAGAAAAACTTGAAATTTCAAATTGTACCATAAATAAAAAAAAGGTAAATTTTATATTTTAAGATTTCTTACAATAAATTATCTGACTATCATTTTTTTCTATTTATCTATTTATCTAATTTATCAGGTATCTGACTTAATTTCGGCAGGCCTTAATTTCGGATACCAATTTGGGGTGTAGAAAATTGGCTTATTTTTAAAACACAAAAGAACTAGCGCAAAAGTAACTGGATGAATGTTGAATAAGGTGTTTTTGCAAAAGTTTTTTTATTTTTGTTATTCTGCATTATCAACATTGTCATACAAAAGGCGATTTTTTTGTGATTTATTTAATTTTTGCTTTGTGTTTAAACTGCCTCAAATTTAGAACGAAGCACCATATAACCTTGAAATATCTTCTATTTAAGAATCAAAATTGTTAATTTTCATGTTTTGATATTTTCTTAAAAATCACTTTGCAATCCAAAATCGCTGCGTCAGCGCCTGCCAAGTGCAAACCAATAAGCCAAACAAAGGTTTTACTAGGTCCAAATAATCTAAGAGAATATTTCGTTTATTTTTAATGATTTTAACGATAAATTTTAAAAAATAAAGGTAGCAATAAACATTATTTTGTGTAAATAATTTGTTTTTTAAGTTTTATGACTGTTTATATATTAAAATTATGTACTAAGTTTCTTTTTTTCAATTTATTTATATATTTTATAAGTATATTTTATTTTTCACACATTTTTGGTGCATTTTTTTTAAAATTTTTATTTATAAACAAAATCAATATGCAATTTGCATAACATCAAGAAATAAGTTTTTGCATAAAGTCCAGCACCCTATTCAACGTAGTAGTTTAGGAACAGTTTAATTAAAAGCAGTGACAGAATTAAAATTACAAAATATTTTTTTGGTATTGATTCTGAAATTATCATATTAAACTAGAAAAGGATTAAAAGAACATTTTTTAAGACAAATTTTAGTTTATATATTATTAGCTCTTAAAATTAAACTTTTGAAATTAAACTTAATCTCGAAACCAAGACTTGTATTTTAAATCAAACATGCTTAAAATCGTTTTTTTAGCAGGCAGAGCTCTGCAGCTCCTGAGTTCCTTTCGATTTTAAATGACCAAAACTCCGGGAATGGGAAAAAAAGCACCCTAGTTAAAATGCACCCGCGAAAAAAAGGCCCGACTACTTTAAAAACGCGGAGAAACTATGAAAAAACGCCCCACCTATGAAAAAAGGGCCCCATGGCGGGAAAAGTCAACAGGAAAGAACGCACCCTAGAAAAAATGCACCTGCGAAAAAAGGGCCCCACTAGTGTAAAAACGCTGAGAAACTGTGGAAAAACGCACCCGCCTATGAAAAAAGGGCACCGCATTCGGAAACTGTTTTTTTATTTCGTAAACAGAGCGTTATTAACACACTAGAAGCTAGCGTCTCATGAAAAACAGCACTTATTGTGCAAAAACTTATCCACATAAATGTATGGTTTTTTAGTTTTTTTTGTAATTATTATGTATATCTAACGAATGCATTTTTTTGTTTTTATTTAAGTTTTTAATTAAAAGCTTTTAAACATGAAAATTAAAAAATAATTCAAACACTGATGTTTATTTAGCAAGAGAGAATACAACGAATCTAAAACAAATCAAAAAAATAAATGAAGCAAAAAAATAGTTTAATAATAACACTATTTGCTCGATTTTTTGCTTTAATTAATTTGTTATTTATGGACCTACCTAGCATAACAAAAATTGGGTCGGCGGTCCCACCACGAAACAAAGTTCCTTTCAAATTAAATGCATTTTTTGTATTATTTTTCAAACTGGAAATACTATAATACAAATAAAACACCTATTTGAAAAATTTTAGTGGTTATTTTGTATTTAATTAAGCATTACGAAATGTTTTTTTTCTGATTAACCAAAAAAATTTACATATGAGAAACCTTAGTTACGCCCGATATAACTCTAAATAATGGTCAAAAGTTAACAAAAATACTCGAAATTGTTTTAATATAGTTGTTTAATCTCCGGTTTCCGAAAAAATTTGGTAAAAATCATTGGTTTTATAACGAATTCTGATTTCGCGGTGGGACCGCGGACCTAAATTTTTGTAATGCTAGGTAGGTCCATAGTTTTTTAATTCATTATGCAAAAATCACAAATTATAGTTATTGGCTACTTACGTCCTCTGCTAGTCTATATTTGAGGATTTTTCTTTGAATTTTTGAATTATCACTGCTTCATCAATAATTTTTCCCACGCACGTGCTTTTTTTTGCAGATTACCTGTTTACGTAACAAAAAAACTGTTTCTAATTGTGGGGCCCTTTTTTCATAGGCAGGTGCGTTTTTTTATAGTTTTTACACTAGTGGGGCCCTTTTTTCGCAGGTGCATTTTTTCTAAGGTGCGTTCTTTCCTTTTGACTTTTCCCGCCATGGGACCCTTTTTTCATAGGCGGGTGCGTTTTTTCATAGTTTTTTGGCGTTTTTACACTAATCGGGCCCTTTTTTCGCGGGTGCATTTTTTCTAGGGTGCTTTTTTGCACCAAATCCAGAACTCCAGACCATATTTGAGGACAGAAATATCACTAAAATAAGGATCTGTCATTAACCTTACATCTTTTACTATAAGCATCGGAACTTTTGGAAGGCAAGGCTTTTTAAATTTAAATTTAAGTTGGAAGTTCAGTTTACAAATATAGCATTCACAACCATTTGCTGACAGTTTTTTAAAAGAAAAGTTCAAAATACCGGGAAATAGACGATTTTGGTTGTGAAGTAACAAATAATTTTTTCACTTAAAATTTTTACTGGCTCGACAGAACCGAAATCTTAAACCATGGTTGATTATATAAAATAATTCTTAAGGTAAAATTTGTGTGTGCATAAAAACTGAAAAAATATTTATATTTTTGAAGAATTTTCAAGAAACTTCTAAAAATCTATCCAATTATTGTTAAATTTAACTTTCAATTAAAAAGTTTTACAAGAATAATAAACTTTAAAAGATTAGTTTTAAATTTTTTTAAATTATTTTGATTTAAAATATTAGAAAATGATCCAAATAACCTCATGAAAACGCAACATAAATTTTCGTTAAAATTCCAAAATACTTCCTTACGTCATGCAAATTTTTGTTATTACGTCATAATTGATGATTTTTATTGGCTCTTCCGAAATTAAAATGACGCGATTCGGACCAGATCACGGATTCAAACGTTTTTACACGAAAAATAGCATTACTTTAAAAAATTACATGGGGATATTGACAAACGGGGAAACATGTTTGCAAGTAAGAAAACACTTAAAAAGAGCTTTTTTAGCTGCGATATTTGGCAATTTTGAAGTAGTATTTTAACTTTGAAAATATGTCTTTCTAACAAAATAAACTAGAAATTAAAAAAAAATTAAACTTTTAGGCTTATTTTTTGGAAAAGTTTTTAATTTTAAGGTTTGCTGCTGCCAGCATACAGGCTTGGAATACTTCCAAATTTTAAATTCGTCATTTTTGACAGCTTTTGAAAGCTTTGAAAGCTTAATATTAGGTTTTTTACACAAACAATATATCAAAATTCATCATATGTGATAAATTTTACATTTTTGATGGTTTTGAAAAAAAAAAAACATTTGGAAAAAAATTTTCGGCATTCGTGTTTGCCCCTCCCCCTAGCCCCCGAGGGGTCAACCCCCAAAAAAAAATTTTAGGTCAAAAGTAAGGAATAAAAATTGGCGGACATTTAATATATAACAATATGATCAATATCCTACACACTTCGAGCAGGAAACAAAAAAAAATAATTCGGACAGTGTATTAGCGTGGCAAAAATTCGCGAAAAATCGCGAAAACCGCGCGCATTCAACGCATTATAAAAAAATTTGGACGAGCCAATTTCGCTCAAACTTTCAGAAAAAACTCAGAAAAGTATGTTTTAATAGCATATCAAGCGGCGTTTTTATCTCGTACTAATAAAAAAGTTTTTTTTTGGGACCAGGTTTTTTTCACCGCATCGGCTGTAGTGACGGCGTCATAGATCATAGTCGTCATAGTCATAGTCATAGAAAAAGATAGATAGATAGATAAACATAAAAGTTAGAAAAACATTTTTTTCTAACCTTTGCAAAAGATAGCCAAGATTCTAATCTAAGCTATGCTTCCATATATGTCCCGCACATATTCTAACCTCCGTTATGGATATATAACATTTCAAAGTTCAAGTTTTGTCGCCAGTCCGCATCATTTTTGTATGGACTATAAATCGTTTTGTTTTAAATTCACTTCATTTAATTTTTTAAGTTGCATTCAAAGTCGAAACGGCAGATTCCAGTGTCTCGCAGAAACAATAATACATAAAAAAACAAAACGTTTGCAACTCTTGTATTCTTTTCCTCTATAGCGTGTGTTTTCTTCGCGAGGATGTGACTTCTCTAAAAAGTATGGACAGCAAAGCTAAATTTTGTAATTTTCCCTTGGTCGGTTTGTGGTCGGTGGTTTTTTTTTTGTGCACATCATTGCATTCTTACCGACACAAACTACAAAATTTAGCTTTTTTGTCCATACTTTGAGTAGCCACATTCCTGCGAAAAAAACACACGCTATAAAGAAATAGAGGATAAAAAGTATCGACAGCGTACGCCATTCGAGTAGCATATTTTAAAAAAGTCCATTTAAATGGCACTCCTATTATAATCGAATACATTCTTCGAAAATTTCCGTCAGTTCCTGTGAAGGATATGCCGTTGGCATCGAATACATTCTTCGAAAATTTCCGTCAGTTCCTGTGAAGGACATGCCGTTGGCATAAGTCATTTTATCAAAATGTGCGTGAATAAAACTGTTTTTATTTATTCGAACAGTATGCCATTTCAATGGGATAACTTAAAAAAGGTGTGCTATTATAGTGATGTTGTTCTATTTCAATTTTTGAGGGAATCCAAAAAGAAAAACCAGCAAAAACACAAAATGTTGGCGTGACCAGAACTAATACACTTTCTTAAAGACTCATTAAGCAGTAAATTGCAAGAAAGACAATAATTAATAAACTAATATGAATAATGCTATCAATACACCAAACACCTTACTTACTTACCGGAATAACTGAAGATTGCGCACGTCGGAAAACTGTCTGAAAGCCTCCGGTGGTATATCCGTGTAATTGCCAACGACATAGAGTTCCTGCGTAGAAATATCTTCATCATTCATCGTCAGCCATTCCCTGGAGTAGTGCTGGCAGCCTACCACGGTGTAGTTAATCACATTGTCGACCGTCGACGGGTCTTCCGGGCCGTCACATGTGCACAGGGGCTGAAAAGGGCAGGGACCCTCCCAGCCAGTCACGCCCCTCCCCGTGTACAAAAGGAGGAAAAACGGGAGTACTACGGCGGCGGCGGCGGTATTAGCAATCGCCATATTCGGAATGAAAGCGAAAATTGAATTTTTTTGAAAGCCTTGTTGCCGTTCCGGAGACACTCGAGTGTTGAATAGCCGCACGCGGACACAATGCCCGCTTTATAGACCCTCAAACTCGCGTGGGTAAACAAGGAGCTTATGTGGAGTCAATCCCATAATGCGGGCGGGAAAGGGGGTGGTAAAAACGAGATAGTTTCTTAAATTAAAATAAACGTTTTTCAACGACGCTGTGACTCTATTAAATTTTAGTATAAACATATTTGCAGTGATTTAACTGTATCATCAAAAAAATATGCATTTAAATCCGATGAAACCATGGATAAAGCGTGAGAATTTTTTAAAATGGGGTGTACAAAACTGACCTTGCGCAACCAGAATTTTGATGTTTCGCGTTGGCGGCTAAATTGCGACACCGGTTCTTTTCAACCGGAAAAAGATAACTGTCACCAATTGAGCATAGTGATTTATGCTTTAAGATTTAGCTAAAATTTGCTATTAGAATCTAAACAAATGCAATAAATGTGACCTGTTATGTTATGTACGCGAAAAAACTTTTGTACTATACTCATAGTTAAATTTCGCTATCAAAGTCTAAACAAAAACAATAAAAATATGACCTGTTATGTCAGAAAAATAAAAATTTTGTTCAAACTGTGACTAATAAGCCTGTGACGCATATTATAAGAACCTTTAAAACATAGTATAAAGAGTTTAAGGTATTATCTTTTAAAATGCCTTTTGCAAATAATACCCAAACAGTAATGTTTGTTGCTCTTATTGGTTGCTATAATAATATTACAAAAAACATAAATAAAAACGGTTATAAGAGTCTTTTACACAAACATCCGAATTACAAATCATAGTTAATTATTTACAGCACCATTTTTATTATATCATGACGGACGGGTCTTGCAAGAAATGTTTTCAAAAGCTTATCTTGACACTTGTCCAACACGATTACACTTAGGACACATTAACATCCGTTGATTATATAAATTAGGAATGATGGGTGGGTGCGTCGGTTTGTGTAATATTACCCCTTGCTGATTATTGGGGTGAAAACTACGTCAAAATATGTGAAGTAAAAAACAGCGTTTTCGTTGCTCCATTATAAGCATTGGATTTTGATAAGGCAAGTTTTTTTTAGTACTGAGGCACTAAACGCGGTGAAAAATCATCCTTTGAAACGCGGTCGGAATCAAAAAAGGTTAATTTTTTTATACTTTATAAAAAATTATAAAGATTATAAAAGATGAATTTTTAAAGTCTGGTTTTGGACAACCTTAGGAAATTTTTGAGTATAAATGTATCAGTTTAATTTTTTGTAAACCAAAGGCAAAATTTATAATATGATTTCTAAAATCAAAACTATGTCTTTGGACCTCCCAAAATTCAATTTTTCGCTAAAATTATTTAAAGTTTTACTGCTTAATATATTGAAGACTTGAAAAAGTTCTAAAAACCATAATTATTTTTGATATAAGTTACTATGCTATGTTAAAAAAACAATGTTTTATTCTTACAATCATGCTCCCCTTACACAAAAATTAAAAGAACTATCTGTGGAAAACTAACTTTTTAAACAAAATTTGTTTAGTGCCAATATTTTAGATTGAGTTTAATTCATTCTTTATCCACCAGTTTTTTATATACTTCCTTAAATCGAATCCACTTATACTTTGCGTTATTTGATTTTTAAGTTTTTTTTAAACTTAAGGATGTTTGCCAAGGTTTTTTAGTTAGTTGTAACGACGGCGTTTACATTTGATGTCCAGAAGAATAAAAACCTATGGCTAGCTTTGTTCTCTTCAGAATGACGAAGAAAAAAGGTTTACACTTAAAATGAACATCCGAGGTTTAAGCTGCTTTTCGCGAAGCTTAAGCTTTATTCACTTCCCACGCTTGGCGGCAAACAACACAACAAATTTAGATCTTAGCGTTAAGTTTGCCACGTGTTTGTGTGTCACGATTATTACAAGCATGTAGAGATGGAATTTGAATTTATCAATTGAAAAGACAAAATTTTAAAATTTTTTAGTTAAAAGTTAATGAGTTTATAATAAGGATAATTTTTATGGCGTAATTTAAAAAACAACAACATTTATTGACACATTTTAACATAAATTGTGAGTCGTCCGTTCGCTAAAGGGTAGCAACTACCACATTTTTATGATAACGATCATATAACACTGACAATTTATAACACTGAGATTTAATAATTTTCAATTAGCTTATGTCTTGACTTTTATGAATTGAAACTGGATTGTTCTTCGTAGTCAAAATTAAAATTTTCAGACGAAACTAAAAAAGTTAACCTACTTAACCACTTTTATTTTTTTTTAAAACACGTTGTATATTTAATGACATTGCATTGCTTGCATTAAAAAAATGCGAATACAGTGTCAATAAAATGGCACAAAAAGGCAAGCAAACAACTGAATAATTAGGACCGGGTCAGGTGATTTTTTTTTTGTTGCGGACGTATATATCCTCAATGAAAAAATTAGTGTTTTAACTCTGTTTTAGTCGTAGGTAATTGATAAAAAAATTATAAAAAACTAATGTTTTCCTTGGTTTTCTAAAGCATAGCTCTCTAAAAAGGTATGTAAACTATACTTAATAAGTTGGCCGGCCTTTGAAAAAATTTGCTAATGTTTTTGTTTGCGGTTTTTCTTCGAAAAATCAAATAAATTTCTTTGTAGGTTTGAACAAGCTAAATTGGTATTTTAGTAATTAGATGATTATTTGTTTTTAAAATGTCAACAATAATGTAGGTCATTTGGGTATTCAAGTAGATTTATTTATGTAGAGTTGTTGTTATTTTTTTTAATTTCATAATGCAAAAATCTTTTATTTGTAGCCAAAAATATATCAATATCAATAAAACTTGCCATAAAACTCTTCTTAAAAAGGCTTTTTATGGCAAAAAACATGCTAATTTATTACATAGTAAACAGGCCTTTATTTGACCTTTTAGTTGCTTTACAAAAGTATGAATCATCGTAGTCTTTGTTTGTTAATTCAGCAGTCTGCTCTTTAGTTTTTGACGGGTCTGCAATATTTCGACATGCGTTTTAAAAAAAAAGTAGCTTTCCGGCGACGTTAATAGCTTTAAAAAATAGTAAAAAATACGTTCTATTTTACTCGAAATAAAGCTGTTAAGATGCTGATAAACAAAACTTGAAGTTTTTTTATAATTATCTAATTTTTATAATAACAACATATTGGAATTTTAAATAAATATAAATTAAAAGATAACAACATTTTATTTTGTTCAGTGACTGCGTCTGTTACATTCCAAGACTGTACATTACCATATTGTAGTAGTTTCTTTCCTACCGTAGACATTAGTAAACTCAATCCTGGTAAGTGTTATTTACTTCCATAGCCATACGGTGGAAGAACAGAGTATTAATAAATACGACAAGTCTAATTTGATACGACTACATATTTGGTGACACAATGTTGACCATGGAAAAATTTACGTAACCACGGTTAGCCAAAAATCCACCGTCGTTTAGGAAATAAAACACCTGAAGCTGTAGCTTTAAAAAGAATTAAACGAACTTTAAAAACTCATTAAACTTTAAAACGAATTAAAAAATTTTTAACCAACCATGTAATTAAAAAAATAACCTTGAAGAATGCCAAGATAAAACCGACTTCACCGAGCCTATTTTTAATTCGAAAAAAGTATTCTAACTAAAAAAATACTACAAAATAATCATGTTTAAGCATTATTTTTAATAATCACGAAATCTCAAATTAAAAGGTAAATAGTTGTTGGATGTTATTTTTAAAAATTCATAAGCTTTTTTTAAAGACTTAATTAAAAAAGTGAATGCATAAATAGATGCATTTACATAGGGTCATTCCAAATACTTTAATTAGGATGTTGTATTTCATGTTTATAATGAAAAACCGTGAATATAATAAACAATGATTTTACCATATTGTCAAAGATTCTCTGAATGATGTTTTCAATTGCCGTTTTATCATTATATAATCGACATATTTTCTGCCTAACCATGCGTTAAAAAGACCTTTTTTCTTTTCTCATTTTATGTTTAAACTATTTTAATATAATAATCGAATAATCTATCTAAAGATAAATTCTATTAGAGTAAAAATGATGAGTGGTAAAGCAACCACTCGTTTTTTGAAAAAATATCACGCGCAGAGAAACACATGACGCAACTAAATAATAATTGGTTACATAACCGCTGAAAATTTTTTTTAAATTTTTTTTAGCTCACGGGTTTATCGTTTATTTCTTCCTGGCGGAGAGCGGTTACGCCCTTAATTTCAGCCTGGAAGACTTTAGTTTTAGTTAGTTAATTATTTTAGAAAAAAGTTTTTAGTAATTATTTAGGCTATTCATTTCATGCTTACTACAAAATTTGCCTCCAGTAGTTGTGGAGCATAGTTAAACCCACCGTAAACCGTTTATTTGCCTGACGCCACCAAGTGAAAATTATCAATTTTTTCGATTATTGATGTAGGGCCTATACCGTAATTTTTTATACACGTGATAAATTAAATAAAAA
>JASAMX010004390.1:0-27372 GCA_030248175.1 Microlaimidae sp. YZB2_3 | reverse complement strand
TATCGCTACAGTAAGCATTACAAAATGTATAATAATACTACATAGTAGTATGTAGACTAAAAGGTTTATTAATTTTTAACACCTTCGATTTTTTTAGATATACACAAACATTACTATACACAAAGTGGTTGTTAATTTAACCCAGTGCTTATAAATAATTAACAAAACTGGGGGGGGAATGGCCAAATACAAAAAATAGAGAAAACAAACAAATACAAGGATTAAATGCGTTTGTAAGAGGATAAATTAATGCAATTTGCAGAGTACACAACTCTATTTTTTAAAGATACAAACTCAATTAAATAAGCTATGATAAGCCGATAATTTGGAAATGATTTATTTCGGCAGTGCAATATGACACGATGAACGCCAATGTTCGATGCAAAGAAATTTGTAGAAATTTTCGAGACGGTTCGAAATTTTTGAAGATCTTTATCATTTCTGAATTTTAAAGTTTTTGCTTTTTTGAATTGCATTTTAAACTTTAAACCTCGGATTAAAAAAATTGGTGATATGTGCAGAAAAATCTTAAAATAATTTTTCTAAAAAAAAATAAAGGCGATAAGAACCCAGTTAAAAGCATGCTGAATAAAAGAAAAAAATTAAGGGAATGAACTAATAAAAATCATAATGTGTTTCAGTAATTATGGATTAGTAATTTTTAATTGGCAAATTTTTGAAACTTTTTTTTTAGACCTCGGGGTTTGGTATAGTAAAATTTCATTAAAAAGAAAATCTGAGGTGGTCACTATTTATTTTAGGCTCTCCTGGTAGAATAAAACTGTAAAATTTATCGTAACGCAAAAAATAAAAAAGTTGAGCCGGATCCATTATTGTTCTTGTTTTGCCCAAGGCGCTCACGCTGAGTAAATTTTCTGTTTTTCCGAGAGCAAAACATGCAGTTGTGCGCGTTCCTTTTCACGACAGGTTCACACATACCAAGGGTTTGTTTGTAGTAAATTTACTCAAAAATGTTTAATTAATACATATTTTTCGTCTTTTTGCAAAATTCAGAATTCAAAGTGAAAATGTTTTTTCGTTTTACAGCCTAGTTTGCACAATAATGATGGATAAGAATTTTGTAGATTTTTGTGGAGAAGACTTGTGAGAAGATTTTTTTTTGAAACAAAGGCTTTATTCTTAACTCGGTAAAATGTGTTATTTCGAATATTTTTGTTAAAGAAGGTTTGGTATACTTTTTCAGAATAATGACAATGGAGTCAAAATGGACAATGACCAAAACCATTTCCTTTTCCTAAAACTCTTTAGACAAACAGGAAACCAAATTTTTAAATGGGAGAGCGCCAGAAACAATCTTTAAAAAACTCAAAAAATACAAAATGATGAGCCAATCTTTTTTCTCCTTACCTATTTCTCATTAGTTGAAATCTAAAAATTAAAATTTTTGCCTGATAACTTTGGTATAACTACATAACAAAACTTTGACTCTTTTCTGCAAACTATTATTGTAATTATCTAAAAGTGTCACAACCGCCCCTTTCATTAATTACGGACTCTTCTTCTTTCATTTCAATTTTTATCCACCTGTTGCAAAAATGGCATAAATTACTAAAAAATATTCCATTTTCCATTAATTTGAAAATTTTCTAAGCTTTATAATTATGTTACCAAAACCATTTTCACGTGTATTCCCATTTTACCCTTTATAATTTTTTGTCGTTTTTGCGCATCGTCGATTTGAAAAAAAACTTTTTGTATGCCTCCCCATTTGTTTTGGACACGCCATTAAACCCCATTACGCAGGTCAATTAGAGTACAATTTTTGAAATACCGAAATGTACACCAAAAAAAAGTTTATTTATTTAAAATTTGGTTTTTCAAATCCAAAAATAAAGAGACGTCAGTCTAGCGTTGTTTGAAAATACAGAAATTGAAAAAAAAATCCTGATTGTTATAATGCGCAAATTATTTTATTTAAAGATACAGAACTCTAATTTTTTCAAATATAAATATTTTTTGGAAATGTTTTCAAATGCAAAATGTTTTGCTCCCTATCATAAGAGTAAATTTGGGGCGCGAAAACAGTACGACATAATGAGTCCCCGGGTTTCGCAAAAGAGTAATGCACGAAAAGTAAGTACTCGAACAAGAGAGCGGCGAGAAAAAGAGTACGGACGCAAAAGAGTACTGTGAAATTGCGTGCAGAAACTAGCTGATTTTAGTGATTCTAAATGAAAATTTGCATATTTGAGAAATCAATTTACGATATTAAAGTATAATTTTTTGGCCGTGGTAGAGTTGGCAAGTATTTTTGTTCCATTCTTTTTCCTGTCGCGCTTAGGTTATTAATAGAAGTAAGCACACAAACGCTGTATAAAAATTATCGTGTAGTAAAAGATGGGCATTTTGGATTTATCTTGAATAAAAAAATAACTTTTTTTTATTTTAATCGTATGTTCTTAATGCTAATAAAACACGTTTTGACTTTTGCTAAAAAAATTATTCGATTGAAATAATAATAGGTTTTTTTCAAATATAATCCTGAGAGTTTTTTGTTTTTTCAACTCAAATCAACTTGTTAATTATGTTATGTGGCTATTAAGCTTACACTCCGCAAAAACGATTATTAAAACAAAAAAGTCAGAATCTGCGCTTATTATTTATCCTCCAATTTATTTAATTTTAAAAAGTTTATGTTATTTTAGCCATTTTTAACAATTATTTTTTTAATATTTTATCATTGTTCTTAGAAAATTTGAGTCCGCAAAATAAGTAAAAATTAAAATATTACTCTTTAGTTATTATGCTAAAATTATTTTGAAAACTAAACTGGCGCCCCGTGTGTTTATGGAAGATTCTGCAAGGCTCCAAAAAATGGGGTTCTACGAGGGGGAACATGTTCTATTTTGTTATAGGCCCAAGAAATCATGTAATCTACCTAATTAAAAAAATATAATCAGTTGTGAAGTTAAACATACGCTTCTCTGTATAACATATGTTGGTTTTTATGATGCATACAAAACAAATTAGAAAGTTACAGTTTTAAAATTGCAATAGGTTTTTTAAAACTGATTTTTATTAAATACTTATTTTTTGCTCAATAACACTGTTTTTGCTTTTTGGAATTTCTGTCAAAACTGTTTTTAACTAATTTGTACTAAATTCCTAAAAACTTTATAAAAATATTCCTAAAAGAGAAAAATAACTTAGAACATTTTTCAAGCTAAATATGTTTCAAATCGTTCATTTAAGCACAAGAAGCCTTGGAGGAACACTGGCCAACTGCAGATAGTGAGGGAAGAAACATTAGTAATGAAGCGTAATTTGTTGTCTACGATTTTTTTAATTTCTTTTTTTATATAACTTCGTTTTTACAAAACAGAAAAAACCCTAGGCTTAAGCTACCAGTAAATTTTTAAAATGTAAAAAAAATTTAAAAATAAAAAAAAAGTTTTAAAAATGTAATCCTGCACGCAGGTAACTGTAGGCACGGTCACAACTATATTTACTCAAATTAAACAGCTCCAAGGGGCTTAATATGGCGCTAAGGAGCTCACTATGTAGTTACGAACAAAAAACTTTATTAAATGACTTTATTAAAAATAGAAAGAGTTTGCCGCTGTATAAAACGCTGCTATTATTTTTATCGTAATAAAGTTAAGCAGCTGTTGAGTAATAATAAAGTTTTAACATTAAGTTATTTTTTTCAGTACTCTTTTGTGCCAGTAGAAAGTTTTGAGTCAAACGCAAAACGTGAAAATCTACACTTTTTTGCCAGTACTCTTTCGTTCCAGTACTGTTTTGCATCAGAGCTCGCGTGGTGTACAAACGCAATTCTCACAAGGGAGTTTATGTGCCGTATGTTTTTTGACAGTACTGTTCTGTGGCGTACTATTTCGTGCGCTCAAATTTTGCAAAACTCGGGGATTTTTTGTGGTACTGTTTGCGCCGTACTCTTATGCGTCGGCCCTAAACAAGTTTTATAAATTTAATTTTAAACAAGTCTATCAAAATAAACAACATATATTTTTAGTTTTAAAAATTTAATTCTTCACAAAAACTAACAAAATTTGCTAAAAAATTCGGAGAAAACGGCATGACGTTAAAATACGGGGTAGTATAATATGGCCGATATTAAAAATAAACAATGGAGTTGTCATGTGAACAAGATTTATAGCAAAATTTGTCATTTTACAAAAAGTTAGTAAAAAAACTTACTAAGTACTTAGTAACATAATCTACTAAAAAAAGATTAGTTCTTACGTTTTTTTTTACTAATTGTTTTAAGGGAGCACTGTCACAAATCATATTCCTATAACACCCGAAGCCGGACTGCTCCTTTTATACTGAACCGATTCAGCTGAAATTTAAAAATCGTTGTAGCCTTGTAATGGAGCAACTCTAAATACCAAAAGGTGGGTTAGGTAGGTTTCTGGAAATTAAAGGAGCAGTCCGGTTCGGGCTTTATAAAAAATTTGATTTGTGACAGTGCTCCTTTTAAGAGAGTGTGATACAGGGGTAGTATAATGTGAAAAGACCTCACCCCTAGAGCAAAGCTTCTTTTTGTTTTTAGAAATCTTAAGCTTGCGTTTTATCTAATAAGTACTCCATTATAGGTACATCCGCTGAATTATTTGGAATTTGGTAATTAATATTTTTTAATTGGTAAAACAATTTAAAAATTCCCCATGTTTTTGGCTTTCCAAAAATATTTTAACTGTTCTGATCCGCTGAAAATTCACCGAGTTTTACCGTTTAAAAATAAAAAAGCCCATGGAACCCAATTTTTTTTCTTATCAGAAAACGAAGTTTTTATATCTCAATTTGCATTAAATAATTTGCATCATCATCACCATATATTATTTTGGAAACATTAAAAATAAATAACGTACATTTTTGGGGATGAGGTGCTACAAAAAAAAACTTTGATACCCATGCAATCTACAGTGGTATTTTTTTAATCACTCTTACATACTAAAAAGGTGGGTGGAAAAATAATATGTTTTGGGTTATAATCCAAATTTACAAGACGCAAAATCGGGGCAAGGTGTGGTAAAAAATATGCTTCCTAAAAGGAATTTGATAAATTTGATAAAATAAATACCTTTGGGTTTTCAACCAAAATTATAGCTTTAGTTTTACAAATATTTTTGAGTTTATCTCAAATTAATTTTAGTATAAAATTCTATACCAATTTATTTTAGTATACTAATAAGAAACCTTTAATTTCTGTATAGTATAGTAGTACAGTGTAATGAACATGTCCGGTTTAATTCTAGTATAGATAGTATAAAACAACAAAATATTTATAGTATAGTAGTATAGATAGTATAATTTTAGGTATTAAGCATCCCTGTGGAGGCTTAAACCGAAATGCCACGAGGTAGTGACAAATAGAAACCTAACGAGTTTTTGCAAACCTCTTAAAGAACTAATCTTAAAATAATATAGCGTGTTTACAAATGGACTTTAAATTTTCATATACTTATTAAACTGCAATTTACCTTACTCCTGGTCCACAAACAGGCAAATCTCATTTTTGAGAACAATTAAGCAGTCCATTTATAATTATTTGGAATGGCTTAAACATTACTGAAATTTACGAAATCTTTTTATAAATGAAAATTAAGCTCTGTTTATTTTGATTTTTATTTATAATTATATTAATTATTTATAATCCTGTTTATTTTTAAGAAATATTCGCAATTTCTATTCGAGTTTATCATTATTGTTAGAGAAAAAATGCAAAAATAGAATTAACATTAGTAAAAAAAGCACGCAATTTAACTTATCATTGTAAAAAAGCAAAAAATAAACCGATAATTTTTCAAATTAATATCTGTTCACAAATTTTATGGAAAAAAAACAGATGGCTTAATAGAGTTGTCGCTTCCAGATAGCCTTCGGGTTTATTGTCTCGCGGCACTTACGCGTTAACCCAGATTATTTTTATTCTATTTTTTAATTATTTTTATTGTTGCCAAACGCTCTAAATGAGCGGTTAGGATATTTGTTTGTGGCTCATTTTGCAAATTATCAATTTTAGAAAAAGGTAAGGAATTGTCATCTAAGCCAAAAAAATAACCACAAGAGAATATTTATTACTGGTGAAGTTACTTAATGTAATTCAGTAAGCAAAATAAGTGTCACGCAAGTACCCCAATACCCAATGCATAACTTTGAAAAAAAAGGTCGTTTTTCACATAAGCAGAGATTTAACTACGAGCAATAAATCATAGAATGAAATTCAGGTAAGGAGAAAATTTAGCATCTACATGCAAAAAAAAGCTCCATTTATTTGCCACAGAAAATAATTTTTGGGGAACCCAAAAACAAACGAAAGTCAAAAATGTTAAGCAAGTTAACCTTATTAGTATGAAATTTAGGTATGTTTTGCAAAAATTGTAGGCTTTTAGTATCAGAAAAAACGTTTTTGTTGACTTTAGATGACGCCATCAACAACGATTAACCGCGCAGTGACTAATAAAATTTAAAATAACCCATTTAATATAAGGGAAAGAGCGCGGCTCGCTCTTCCCTGATTTAAACTTTCTGTGCTATTCATAAAACTTTCCATTTTGGACTGGGTCCGTTTTTTGCGCAGACCGGTTTTTTGACTGCATAAAAAACGGCCGCAGTTTGTTTTGATCATCAGAAAGTCGACTGCGTTTGTTTTTATCATCGGAAAGGTCCCTTTTAATTATCGGAAAAGTGGACTGGGTCCATTTTTATCATCGGAAAGATCAGTTTTGTCATCGGAAAAATGGACCCAGTCCACTTTCCGATGATTAAAATGGACCAATTAAAAGTGGACCGGGTCCAAAAGTTTTATGAATAGCACGGTTTGCTTAAATTTTTACAAAGGGGGGGGGGGGGGGGGGGGGGTGGGTGGTGTTTTTGGGGGTGTTTTGGGGGGGGGGGGGGGGGGGCGGGCGGGTTGGTTTTTGTTTTGGTGTTTTGGGTGTGGGGGGTGGTTGGTGGTTGGGTGGGTTGTTTTGGTTGTTGTGTGGGGTGTGTGGTTTTGGTTGTGTGTGGTTTTGGGTTTTTTGGGGTGGTTGGGTTGGGTTTGGGGTTTGTGGTGGGGGGTTTTGTTTTTTTTTTGGGGTTGTGTTTTTGTTGTTTGGTGTTGTTTTGGTTTGTTTTTTTTTTTTTTTTTGGTTTTTTGGTGGGTTGTTTGTTTTGTGGTTTTTTTGGTTGGTTTGTTCTTTTGTGTTTGTTTTGGTTGTGTGGTTTGTTTGTTTTTTTTTTGTTTGTGTTTGGTTTTTTTTTGGTTGTGTGTTGCTTTGGTTTTTTGTTGGTGTGTTGTTGTTTTGTTTTTTGTTTGTTTTGGTTTTTTTGTTTGGTTTTGTGTTTGGTGTGTGGGGGTGTTTGGTGGTTTTTTTGTTGTGTTTTTTGTGTTTTTTGTTTTTTTTTGGTGGGTGTGGGTTTTGGTTGTTTTTGTGTTTTGTTTTTTTGTTTTTGTGTTGGGTTTTTTGGGGGTTTTGTGTTTTGTTTTTGTGGTGGTGGTTTTGTTTTGTTTTTTTTTTTGGTTTGTGTGGGGTTTTGTTTGGGTTTGTTTGGGTTGGTTGGGTTTTGTGGGGTGGTGGGTTGTGGGGTGTGTTTTGTTTTTTGTTTTGGTGGTGTTTTGTTTGGTTTTGGTGTTTTTTGTGGTGGGTTTTTTTGGTGGTTTTGTTTTTTTTTTTTGTTTTTTTTGTTGTTGTGTTGTTCTTTTTTTTTTTTTGCTTTTTTTTTTTTTGTTTTTTTTTTTGTTTTTTTTTTTTTTTGTGTTGTTTTTTTTTGGTTTTTTGGTGGTTTTTTTGTTTTTGTTTGTTTGTGTTTTTTTTTTTTGTTTTTTTGTGTTTGTTGTTTTGTTGTTGTGGGGGGTGGTTTGTTTGGTGGTTTGTTTTTTTTTTTTTGGTTTTGTTTTTTGTGTGTGGTTTTGTGGGTTTTTGGTTGTTGTTGTTGTGTTTTTTCTGTTGGGTTTTTGGGTTTTGGTTTTTTTTTTTTGTTTTTTTTTTTTTGTTTGGGGGTTTTGGTTTGTGTGTGGTTTTTGTTTTTTTTTTGGGTTGGGGGGTTGTTGTTTTTTTTTTTTGTGTTTTTTGTTTTGTTTTTGTGTTTTGTTTGTTTTTTTTTTTTGTTGTGCTGTTGTGTTTGTTTTGGGTGTGTTTTTTGTGTGTTTTGTTTGTTTTTTTTTTGTTTTTTTTTTGGTTTTGGTCTGGTTTGTGTTTGTGTGTTGGGGTGTTTTTGGGTTTTTTTTTGTTTTTTTTTTTTTTGTTTTGGTGGGTTTTTTTGTTGGTGGGGTTTTTGTGGTTTTTTTTTTTTGGTGTTTTTTGTTGTTTGTGGGGGTTTTTTGTTTTTTTGTGGGGTTTTGTTTGGGGGGGTTTTTTTGTGGGTTTTTGTTTGGTTTTTTGTTGTTTTTTGGTGGGGTTTTTTTGTTGGTTGTTTGTTGTTTGGTTTTTGTTGTGTGGTTGGGTTTTTTGTTTTTTGGGTTTGGTTTTGTTGTTTGGGTTTGGTTGGGTTTTGGTGTTTTTTTTTGGTTTGGTTTGGGGTTGTTTTGGTTGGGTGTTGTTTTTTTGGGTTTGTTTTGGGTTTTTTTTGGTGTGTTTTTTTGTTTTTTTGTTGTGGTTGTGGTTTTTTTTTGTTCCTTTTTGTTTGTTTTTGTGGGGGGTTTGTGTTTTTTGGTGGTTTTGTGGGTTTTTGGTTTTTTTGTTGGTGTGTTTTTTGGGTGTTTGGGTTTTTTGGGTGTTTTTTTGTTTTTTGGTGTGGTTTGTGGGTCTCTGGTGTTTTGTTTGTGTGTTTTTTTTTTTGTGGGTGGTTGTTTTTTGGGTTTTTTTGGTTTGTTTTTTTGTTTTTTTGGTTGTTTTTTGTTTGGTGTTGGGTTTTTGTTTTTTTTTGTTGTGTTTTTGGGGGTGGTTGGTGTGTTGTTTTTTTTGCTTTGTGGTTTTGTGTGGTTGGGTGGGTGTTTTTTTGTGTGTTTGTTGGGGTTTTTGTTTTTTTGTCTTGTTTTGGGGTGTTTTTGGTTGTGGTGTTTTTTTGGGTGGGTGTTTGTTTTTTTTGTTGTGGTTTTTTTGTTTTGTGGTTTTTGTTTGTGTTGTTTTTGTGTGGTTTTTTTTGGTTTGTTTTTTTGTTTTGTTTGTTTTTTTTTGTTTTTTTTTTTTTTTTTTTTGTTTTTGTTTTTTGTTGGGTTGTTTTGTTGTTTTTTTTTGTTTGTTGTTTTTTTTTTTTGGGTGTGGTGTGTTTTTTTTTTGGTTTGTGTTGGTGGTTTGGGGTTTGTGTTTGTGGCTTTTTTTTTGTTTTTTGGTTGGTTTTGTGTTTGTTTTTTTTGTGGGTTGGTGTTTTTGTGTGTTTGTTGTTTTTTTTGGGTGGTTTGTTGTGGTGTGTTTTTGTTTTTTTTTTTGTTTTTGTGTTTGTGTTTTTTTGTGTGGGTTGTTTTTTTGGTTGTTTGGTTTGTTTGTGGGTGTTGTGGGTGGTGTTTGTGTTTTGGTGGTGTGTGTTTTTTTTTTGTTTTGGTGTTGGGTTTTTGTTTTTTTTTTTTGTGGTGTTGTTTTGGGGTTTTGTTTTTTGTGGTTTTGTGGTTTTTTTTTTGTGGTTTTTTTGTTTTTGGTGTTTTTGGTTTTTTGTTTTTTTTGGTGTGGTTGTTTTTTGTTTTGGGGGTTTGTGTGTTTTTTTTGTTTATTGTTTTTTTTTTTTGGTTTTTTGCTTGGTTTTGGTTGTTTGGTTTTGGTTGTCTTGTTTTTGTGTTTTTGTTTTGTTTTTTTTTTTTTTTGTTTTGTGTTTGTGTTTGCTGGTTCTGTTTTTTGTTTGTTTTTTCTTCTTCTTTGTGTGTTTTTTTTGTTTTTTTTTTTTTTTTTGCTTTTTCTTTGTTTTTTTTTTTTTTTTCTTTCTTTGTTTCTTTTGTTTTTTTTTTTTGTGTTTTTGTTTTTTTCTTCCTTTTTTGCGTTTGCTGTGCTGTTTGTGTTTTTTTTCTTTTTGTGTTGTGTTTGCTTTGTTTGTTTGTTTTTTTTGTTTTTTTGTTTTGGTTGTTTTTTGTTTCTTGGATTGGGCGCTGCCTGTGCTCTGTTGTTTTTTTTCTTTGTCTGCGGTTTTTGTTGTTTCTTCTGGTGCTGTGTTGGTTTTTTTTGTGTTTCTTTTTTTGCTGTTTTTTTTGCTTTTTTGGGTTTTTGTTTTGTGCTTTTTTGTCTTTTCCTGGCCTTGTGTGTGTTTTTTTTGTTTTTTTTTTTTGTTGTTCTGTTTTTTTGATGTTTCTTGTGGTGTTTTCTTTTTATTAATGTGCATATTTTTTTATTGATTCGTAGCACTCCAATATGACTTTGAAATATTCATCAGTTGGCATTTGTTTATGGTTCAATTTTTTTTGCGGCGTTTTAATGCAATATTACCATGGACGATACCTACACAGTAAGTTTTTATTCTCTATTTTTTTAATTTGTATTTGAAAAATTTTCAGGCGAACCGTCTTTCAACTTTTGGCCCGGTCCCTTTTATTGGTCCTTTATCCATCGGAAAGTGGACTCCTTTTTCCGATCGCACTGTCTTCAATGAAAAATGGCCCATCCCTTTCGAATTGATTTTTCGGTGGTAGCACGCCGTCAGGTCCTGCCAGTTTTTTGCAGTCGGTCTGCGCAACGGCCCTCCTGAAGCCAGAAAGTTAATCAGGGAAGAGCGAGCCGCGCTCTTTTTCCCCTATAAATGGGTATTATATGAGTCTCGCGGTTTGATTTGTTTAATGGGTCATTAAATTTTGATACTAAAACTCATTTGCCAAAACATACCTAAATTTCATACTAATAAGGTTAACTTGTTTAACATTTTTGACTTTCGCATTTTGTTTTTTGGGTTCCCCAAATAATTATTTTTCTTTGGCAAATAAATGGAACTTTTTTTTGCATGTAGATGCTAAATTTTCTCCTTACCTGAATTTCATTCTATGATTTATTGCTCGTAGTTAAATCTCTGCTTATGTGAAAAACGACCTTTTTTTTCAAAGTTATGCATTGGGTATTGGGGTACTTGCGTGACACTTATTTTGCTTACTGAATTACATTAAGTAACTTCACCAGTAATAAATATTCTCTTGTGGTTATTTTTTTGGCTTAGATGACAATTCCTTACCTTTTTCTAAAAATAGAATAATTTTGCAAAATGAGCCACAAACAGAATATCCCTAACCGCTCATTTAGAGTCTCAATTTGGCAACAATAAAAATAATTAAAAAATAGAATAAAAATAATCTGGGTTAACGCGTAAGTGCCGCGAGACAATAAACCCGAAGGCTATCTGGAAGCGACAACTCTATTAAGCCATCTGTTTTTTTTCCATAAAATTTGTGAACAGATATTAATTTGAAAAATTATCGTTTTATTTTTTGCTTTTTTTACAATGATAAGTTGATTTGCAATTTGCTTTTTTTACTAATGTTAATTCTATTTTGCATTTTTTTCTAACAATAATGCAATAAACTCGAATGAATTGCGAATATTTCTTAAAAATAAACAGGATTATAAATAATTAATATAATTATAAATAAAAATCAAAATAAACAGAGCTTAATTTTCATTTATAAAAAGATTTCGTAAATTTCAGTAATGTTTAAGCCATTCCAAATAATTATAAATGGACTGTTTAACAGTTCTCAAAAATGAGAATTTGCTTGTTTGTGGACCGGAATTAAGGTAAATTTGCAGTTTCAAAGTATTATGAAAATTTTAAGGCCGTTTGGAACACGCTATATTATTTTAAAATTCAAGTTTTTAAGAGGTTTTGCTAAAACTCGTTCGGTTTCTATTTGTCACCACCTCGTGGCATTTCGGTTTAAGCCTCACACAGGGATGCCTACTATACTAAAATTATACTATACTATACTACTATACTATAAATATTTTGTTGTTTTATACTATACTATACTAGAATTAAAACCGGACATGTTCATTACACTGTACTACTATACTATACAGAAATTAAAGGTTTCTTATTAGTATACTAAAATAATTCTAGTATAGAATTTATACTAAAATTAATTTGAGTAAACTAAAAATATTTGTAAAAACTAAAGCTATAATTTTGGTTGAAAACCCAACATATTTATTTTATCAAATTTATCAAATTCTTTTAGGAAGCATATTTTTTACCACACCTGCCCGATTTTGTGTCTTGTAAATGTGGATTATAACCCAAACCATACTATTTTTCCACCACCTTTAGTATGTATAAGTGATTAAAAAAATACCACTCATAGATTGCATGGGTATCAAAGTTTTGTAGCACATTATGCCCAAAAATGTACGTTATTTATTTTTCATGTTTCCAAAATAATATATGGTGATGATGATGCAAATTATTTAATGCAAATTGAGAAATAAAAACTTTGTTTTCTGATAAGAAAAAAATTGGGTTTTGTAGGATTTTTTTGAACAAAAAACTCGGTGAATTTTCAGCGGATCAGAACAGTTTAAATATTTTTGGAAAGCCAAAAAATTGAGAATTTTTTTAAATTGTTTTATCAATTAAAAAATATTAATTACAAACCCAATAATTTAGCGGACTGTACCTATAATGGAGTACTTATTAGATAAAACGCAATGGTCTTTAAGATTTCTAACAACAAAATAGGAGCTTTGGCTCTAGGGGTTGTGGTTTTTTCACATTAGTCTACCCTGTATCACACTCTCTTAAAGGAGCACTGTCACAAATCAAATTTCTATAACGCCCGAACCGGACTGCTCCTTTAATACCAAACCTACCTAACTTCTTTTTTTGGTGCCTTCCTCCAGAGTGCTCCCTGCTGCTACAAAATTGTTAAATTTCAGCTGAATCGTTTCAGTATTAAAGGAGCAGTCCGGTTCGGGCGTTATAGGAATTTGATTTGTGACAGTGCTCCTTTAAAACAATTAGTAAAAAAAACGTAACTAATCTTTTTAGTAGATTATGTGTTACTAAGTACTTAGTAAGTTTTTACTAACTTTTTGTAAAATGACAAATTTTGCTATAAACATCTTGTTCACATGACAACTCCATTGTTTATTTTTAATATCGGCCATATTGCTACCTATTTTTAACGTGCAGTGCCGTTTTCTCCGATTTTTTTAGCAAATTTTGTTAGTTTTTGTGAAGAATTAAATTTTTAAAACTAAAAATAGATGTTGTTTATTTTGATAGACTTCTTTAAAATTAAATTTATAAAAATTGTTTGGGGCCGACGCATAAGAGTACGGCACAAAACAGTACCACAAAATAGTCCCGAGTTTTGCAAAAGAGTACGCACGAAATAGTACGCCACAGAACAGTACTGTCAAAAAACAGTACGGCACATAAGACTCCTTTGTGAATTGCGTTTGCTACACCACGCGACTCTGATGCAAAACAGTACTGGAACGAAAGAGTACTGGCAAAAAAGAGTAAGATATTCACGTTTTGCGTTTGACTCAAAACAGTACTGGCACAAAAGAGTACTGAAAAAAATAACTTAATGTTAAAACTATTACTACTAACAGCTGCTTAACTTTATTACGATAAAAATTAATGAGCAGCGTTTTATACAGCAAACTCTTCTATTTTTAATAGATCATTTAATAAAGTTTTTTGTTCATGTAACTACATAGTGAGTGTTAGCGCCACTGTAAGCCCCTTGAGCTGTTTAATTTGAGTAAATATAGTTGTGACCGTGCCTACAGGTACCTGCGTGCAGGTACGTTTTAAAACTTTTTTTTTATTTTTAAATTTTTTTTACATTTTTAAAATTTACTGGTAGCTAAGCCGTGGGTTTTTTCTGTTTTGTAAAAACTAAGTTATATAAAAAAAGAAATTAAAAAAATTGTAGACAACAAATTACGCTTCATTACTAATGTTCCTTCCTACTATCTGCAGTTGGCTCATGTTCCTTCAAGGCTTCTTGTGCTTAAATGAACGATTTGAAACATATTTAGCTTGAAAAATGTTCTAAGTTATTTTCTCTTTTAGGAATATTTTTATAAAGTTTTTAGGAATTTAGTGACAAATTAATTTAAAAACAGTTTTGACAGAAATTCCAAAAAGCAAAAACAGTTTTATTAAGCAAAAAATAAGTATTTAATAAAAATCAGTTTTAAAACCTATTGCACAATTTAAAACTGTAACTTTCTAATTTGTTTTGTATGCATCATAAAACCAACATATGTTATACAGAGAAGTATGTTTAACTTCACAACTGATTATATTTTTTAATTAGGGTAGATTACATGATTTATTTGGGCCTATAACAAATAAACATGTTCCCTGTAGAGCCAGTTTTTGGAGCCTTGCAGAATCTTCATAAACACACGGGGCGCCAGTTTATTTTCAAAATAATTTAGCATATAATTAAAGAGTAATATTTTAATTTTTCTTATTTTTTGCGGACTCAAATTTTCTAAACAATGATAAATATAAAAAAATAATTGTAAAAAATGGCTAAAATAACATAAACTTTTTAAAATTAAATAAATTGAAGGATAAAATAATAAGCGCAGATTCTGACTTTTTTGTTTTAATAATCGTTTTTTCGGAGCATGATAACTTAATAGCACACATAACATAATTAACAACTTTGATTTAGTTAAAAAAACAAAAAAACTCTGGATTGTTATTTAAAAAAAAAAAAAAATTATTATTTTAATCGAGTAATTTTTTTATCAAAAGTCAAAATCTGATTTATCAGCATTAAGAACATACGATTAAAATAAAAAAAGTTATTTTTTTATTCAAGATAAATCCAAAATGCCCATCTTTTACTACACGATAATTTTTATACAGCGTTTGTGTGCTTACTTCTAATAACCTAAGCGCGACAGAAAAAAGAATGGAACAAAAATACTTGCCAACTCTACCACGGCCCAAAAATTATACTTTAATATGCGTAAATTGATTTCTTAAATATGCAAATTTCCATTTGAATCACTAAAATCAGCTAGTTTCTGCACGCAATTTCACAGTACTCTTTTGCGTCCGTACTCTTTTCTGCCGTACTCTTTTGTTCCAGTACTGTTTCGTGCGTACTCTTTTGCGAAACCCGGGACTATTATGTCGTACTGTTTCGCGCCGTACTCTTATGATAGGGAGCAAAATTGTTTGGTTGAAAACATTTCCAAAATATATGTCGAAAAAATTAGAGTTCTGTATCTTTAAATAAAATAATTTGCGCATTATAACAATCAGGATTTTTTTTAATTTCTGTATTTTCAAACAACGCTTGACTGTCGTCTCTTTATTTTAGGTTTGGAAAAACCAAATTTTAAATAAAATAAACTCTTTTTGGTGTACGATTTCGGTATTTCAAAAATTGTCTATAATTGACCTGCGTAATGGGGTTTAATGGCGTGTCCAAAACAGATGGGGAGGCATACAGGAAAAAACTTTTTTTTCAAATCGACAATGCGCAAAAACAACAAAAAATTATAAAGGGTAAAATGTAAAATACGCGTGAAAATGGTTTAAACTAAGCATAGATTATAAACTTTAAAAATTTCCCAAAAAATAATGGAAAATGGAATATTTTTTTAGTAATTTATGCCATTTTCGAGCGGTGGATATAACTAAAACGGAGGAGGGGAGTCCATTAATAAAAGGGCGGTATCATCTGACCGTGCACAACTTTAGGTAATTACAATAATATCTTGCAGAAAAGAGTCAAAGTTTTGTTATGTAGTTATACCAAAGTTATGCAGCCAAAGTTTTAAATTTTAGATTTCAACTAATGAGAAATCAGTAAGGCAATAAAAGAAAAAAGATTGGCTCATCATTTTGTATTTTTTGAGTTTTAAAGATTTGTTTCTGGCGCTCTCCCATTTAAAAATTTGGTTTCTTGTTTGTCTAAAGAGTTTTAGGAAAGGAAATGGTTTTGGTCATTGTCCATTTTGACTCCATTGTCATTATTCTAAAAAAGTCTCAAACCGTTCTTTTAACAAATATGTTCAAAATAACACATTTACCGAGTTAAGAATAAAGCCTTTGTTTCAAAAAAAAATCTTCTGCACAAGTGCTATGGCAAAAAATGTCCCAAAGTCTTATCGTACAGGTATTTCGTGCAAACTTTTGGGCTGTAAAAGTAAAAAAATCGCCTTTTCGCTTTGATTTATCAAATTTTGTTTTTTGCAAAAAGACAAAAATATGTAATAAAACGTTATGAGATAAATTTACTACAAACAAACCCCTTGGCTCATCTGTGTGAACCTGTGGTGAAAAAAGGAACGCGCACAAATTGCATGTTTTGTCTCCGGAAAAACAAAATTTACTCAGCGTGAGCGCCTTGGCAAAACAAGACAATGAATGTCAATCAGCTGATTTTGTTTTTGCGTTACAATAATTTACAGTTTTATTATGCCAGGAGACCTAAAATAAATAGTGACCACCTCAGTTTTTCTTTTTAATGAAATTTTACTCCTGCCAAACCAAGGTCTAAAAAAAAAGTTTAGAAATTTTATAAAAGATAAAAATTTACTAATCCATAAATTACTAAGCACATTATAATTTTTATTAAGTTCATTCCTTAATTTTTTTTCTTTTATTCACATGCTTTTAACTGGGTTATATTGCCTTTATTTTTTTAGAAAAATTATTTAAGATTTTTACTGCACATATCGCCAATTAATTTTTTAATCCGAGGTTCAAGTTTAATGCAATTCAAAAAAAGCAAAAACTTTAAAATTAAATAATAAAGATCTTCAAAAATTTCGAACCGTCTCAAAAATTTCTCCAAAATTATTTGCGTGTGTAAGTTGGCGTTCCTGCGTGGTGTGTTAGTGCCGCTGCGAAATAAATCATTTTCAAATTATCGGCTTATCATAGCTTATTAATTGAGTTTGTATCTTTTAAAAATAGAGTTGTGTCCTCTGCAAATTGCATTAATTTATATTCTTTACCAAACGCATTTAATCCTTGTATTTGTTTGTTTTCTCTATTTTTTTTTTGTATTTGGCCATTCCCCTCAGTTTTGTTAATTATTTATAACACTGAGGTAACAACCACTTTGTGTATAGTAATGTTTGTGTATATCTAAAAAAATAAAGGTGTTAAAATTAATAAACCTTTTAGTCTACATGCTACTATGTAGTATTATTATACATATTTTGTGGGTGTTATGTTATCATGTATTCAGTATTTGTAGCTGCCACATCTTCAATGCAGGTACATAGAGAGGGAAGACAGATCACAGTAAACTGTGTCATGTAATGGGCGTTGTGGAGCGATCTGCCGCTAACATTGTTTCCGTCTGAGTTTTATAGAGCAAAACGTGTTACCGCTTTATTCTACAAATCTCATGACAAAAGCTAGTGTTAACGTTGCCCTCCAGGCACCACGTGGAGGAACTCCACTAATGCTAACTATTGGCTCACCTTGCCTAACCCCTGTGTCAATTGGAAAATAGTTGGTTGTGTAACCATTGTTGATTATTACTGAGTTGGCATCTTTATACAACATTTTGATATAATCTGTAAAATTTTGTGGGATACCTAAAGCTTCCAATGCATTTTACATAAAACTCCATTCTAAAGTATCAAACGCTTTTTTTATGTCAAGCGAAATTAGGTATCCTTCCAAACTTTGTTTGTCCAAGCATATATTTAGATCAATTAATAGTCTAATAAGCTCTCCAATATACCTTTCTTTTATAAAACCAGTTTGATCTATAAAACCTATTTGATTTTTGACCTATTTGTTTTAATACTTTTTTTGAGACGCAATAAAAGTGTTTTACTTATAATTTTATAGTCTACGTTTAATAAAGTAAGAGGTCTCCAGTTTGGTATTACTAACAAATTTTGAATGGGTTTTGGGAATAGTCTTAGTACACCTCTGGATTGCTCAATGCTTAGCTTTTTCTCTATTTCCATAGATTCTATCATTGCTTCATAAAAATTTAGCTCAATTGTATTCCAGAATGTTTTATAAAACTCTATTGTAAGTCCATCAGTTCCTGGTGATTTGTCTTTGCCCATTGAGTCCAGTGCTGACTTACATTCTTGTATTGTTATTTTAGCTTCTAGCATTGTCTTATCTTCCTCATTCTTTTTGGAACTGTTGTAATTTTAATAAAATTTTCAAATCTATATTATGAGTTTTCTTTTGTTTTATCTTCTATTTTGCTTTCATACAGTTTTTTTGAAAATTCATTAGTTCAATTTGGATTTGTTTTGTATCAGTAATTATTTTGTTGTCTTTGCTTTTATAAAATTTGTTTATATTTTGACCAACCGCTATTTTCTGATTCATAAAAGCACTTTGAACTCTTTTCTTCTAAACTTAGCCATTTCGCTTTTGCTCATGGAATTATTCCCTCCCTTTTTGTTTATATTAGGTTTTCTATATCTTTTTTTATTAAATTTTATTGCACTATTGTTTTTTTTTCTAATTCATATAGTGATCTTTGTCAATTGTTTTTAATTCAACCTGTAACATGTTTTCTTTGTTTTTGCCTCACTAGCCTTTTTTCTAATAGCACCTAATAGTATTTTCTCTAATAGCTTGTTTTATGGGATGCAATCTTTGGTACATTTTTTGTGTATGCCTGGTACACTATGTATAAGCGATAAACAGGTTTTACACCCTAAGTTACCTGGAAAGGAACCTTCTTGTAAAACTTTAGAAAAGCTACACTTTGGTGGAAAATCTTACCAAATTTTGTGCTATAGTGTATTTGTGACAATAAAACTTTGTTTGTATGCTATTCACTACTATAACAACATTTAAAAAGATAATTAAAAATTATTAGAAGTTATACATACATATTAATAAACAACAATGTTAATTCTGTGTGATGCAATTGGTTTTTCTTCATGTAATGTTGTTTAAGTACGAAAAGACCAATTATTTACATAACGTTGTTATTGAACGCACTCTGTCCTCTACTTTGTGAAGACGAATATTTTAAAATTGATCATGCGAGAAGTGCAGTCACGCATGCGTTTTTTGTGAAGTTCACACAAATCTTAGTGTGTTTAATCTTCTTTTTAGTTTTAAGTGTATTTCGGTATTTTTTTAGTTAAAAATGTTTGGAAATTACACCTATTGTTAATCTAAGTTATTTTTTGGGAACCTTAAAACTATTTTAAGTCATTTAAAAAAAAATATTCTCACATATATTTTGGCTTTTGGCCGACACGTTTTTAAAACTGGCTAATGCAATTCATATTACTTGGTACTAATGATGCATTGAGCTGCTCACAAATGCTCAATACCAATTGGTACTCACATATATATAATTGTGAGTACTAAGCTCAAGCTCAAGCTCACAATAAATCTCAGGCTCAAGCTCAAGCTCACAATTAGCCCAGGCTAATTAGCTTAATTGTGAGCTTGACAATAAAAAAAATATATTATACTTTACCAAAAGATGTTTAAATCCTGAATAACAAGCTTTATTAGAATATGCCATTATAACAACATTATTTCAGTCCATTAAAATGGCATTTTTATTTTAAAGTTATATTCTTATGTTAATTCACACCAGTTATAATAAAAAGTCTGTTTTAATTTAATAATGGAACAATTGAATTTATCTAAATTCACGTAAATAAATAAATCTATTTAAATTCACGTGAATTAATGAAAAATAGGTCATTATTATGACATAACTCAAAAAAATATGCCATTTTAAAGCAATTTTATTCTATGGCTTATATGGACGCCACTCTTTATACGGGACTTAAAGTTTTTTGATGAATTGCATATGTTTTTATCCATGGTTTTATCTGTTGGTTTTGCACTTTCATTTAAAAATAAACTAAATTTTCTACAAAAAATAATGTGTGTTAGAATAAACACTTAAAAATGCAGTAAAAAGTTTTTGCCTTCGATTTTAACTATTTTTTGGCAAAATTTTATTTTGCGTTCCAAACCTTTTACAGTTTTTTTACCTTTAACCATTTAAAAAAGGCCAAAATAAGGATTTTTTTGGTCATTTTATCCTGGAACAATGATATCTTCGCTGCAAAAAGTTTTGTTATGAAAATATAAAAAAAGAACAGGCGTCGTATTTTTTATTTTATTTTTACACCCTGATTTATTTTGATTTTATCGAATGATTTCGCTAAATATTAATGTTTTTTTTTTAAATTACCCTGAGATTGTTACCCCATTGTTTCTGAAACATGGAAAGCGAAAAACCGTTCAATAAAAAGTACAGGCATTTAATAAAATCATATTTTTTGCGTTTTTTTTTGTTAAAAACTCTATTAAAATAAACATTTTAAAATTTTAAAATTTACACTTTTCCATTTAAATAAAAATTTTCATAAGAAACTTAAATTCAGCATTTTTTTATGCCAAAAATTTGCCGACCGTTTTAGGGTAAAAATCGCAGGTTTTTTTCACTAAAACACTAATATCTTGACAGACTTTATAAAAATTTTCAATCACGGTTTCAAATTTCAAATAAAATCATATTTTTTGCGTTTTTTTTGTTAAAAACTTTATTAAAATAAACATTTTAAAGTTTTAAAATTGACACTTTTCCATTTAAATAAAAATTTTCATAAGAAACTTAAATTCAGCTTTTTTTCTTATGCCAAAAATTTGCCGACCGTTTTAGGGCAAAAATCGCAGGTTTTTTTCACTAAAACACTAATATCTTGACAGACTTTATAAAAATTTTCAATCAAGGTTTCAAATTGAATATAAAAATACGTTGGTTTTTTATATATTTTTGCACTAAAATTTGCTTAGTAAAAAATGCCTTATTTTTGGCTTTGTTGAATATTTTGAGGAAAAATTGTTACAAGATCTCGCAGCACAAGGTTATATTTTTACAAAAAACCAAAAGGGTCTATTCCATAAAAGAATTACATCGATGTGTGAAAATAGAAAATATGTGCTTTTTAGTTTTTACACAATTGGTGGCTTCGTTCGCGAGACATAATTACTTAAAGAAACGTACTGTCATAAACTAAATTCCTATATAACGTCCAGAAAACGATTAAGTGTTTATTTGAAAGTTTTTCAGAGTGTTCTAAACAAACAAATTTGCTTTAATACTCTTAGAATTAAGTATATATGTGATAATTAATTTTGTGGCGTAAATAAACAATCTTTAATTTTGAAAAATCGCCAAACATTCTACTGCAAATTATTTGGAAGTGTTAAAACACTTTATTAAAAAAACTTTTAAAATCGTAAATTAATTGTTATTTGCTTAATTTTGAATTAAATTTGTATATTAAATTAAAATTTTGAATTAATTTGCTTATATTGGTATAAATAGATTAATTTTTATTTACTATCTATTTAAATATTTGTTTAAAACAAAAGATACAAAAAAATAAAATAAAAATTATTGACAATACAAAACGACAATCCATACACATGAAAAGTTATGTAATGGATTATTTTTTATTACAAACAGCTTTATTACAAAAAAAAACTTAAAAGCTATGTATAACGCACTGTTAATTATAGGGATGTAAATTGCAAAATATATTTTTTGTCAATTTTTGGCAAAATGTGCTAATTGAAAAAATATATTATACGCTTAATAATTTAATTATGTACGGTATACGTTAAATTATATTGCAAAGAACACACGTATACGGTAAGAAAAATAAATATTAAAAAAAACTTGATATTTTATGCAGTAATAAAAAAAACTATGCATCTATGGAGCGTACTATAAAAATGACCTGTGGTAAAAAAGAACAAGAAAAACGACTGACGATCAGTTTGTAATAATCATTCAACTGACTATACGTTGACGGGAAAAAATAACGAAATTAAAATTTCTTTTCGTTTACGTTTGTTTTATGCAAAATAATTACGGTAATTTCAGATTTCTTCACTGCCCCTCTCCGGTGTTAAACGGGAGACATTTCCGACACAAAGGGAGGGGGGGGCACCGGGGAAATTTTTTTTCAAACTGGAAATGTGCGAAAACAAGAGCGAAAAAAGAAAAAAAAAGAAAAAAAAACAACGGAAATTTAAGTAAAAATATGTGGGTCTAAAATGGCTTAAATTTCGTAAAAACAAGGTTAAAACTACAAATATTTCGTGAAAATTGGTCAAAAACGGCGCATATTTTTTTCATTTTTGAGCAGGGGGAGCCCAGCGAATTACTCTTTAAAATAAGTCATTTTTATCATCTTATAAAGATAAAATAATTCGTCCTTACTACGGCAAAATGAGCCACATTCATTATAAAATACACGTGACTGTGACTCTTTTTGTAGTTAATAGGGTCCTGTTTTAAATTTAAAATGAGTCACAGACACACATATTTTATACAAACTGTGGCTCATTTTGTCGTGGTAACGGCGATATATACTTAACATACAAATATTCATAAACAATAATAATAAATACACAAATACTTACCTGTATATATTCAGGAGAGGGGTTTAGGACCGACTGGGCCGTACATATATCGCACTTTTTCAGGTAGGCTTCCACCAGGGATTTTGGACAGTAGTGATAGTGCTTTTTAATGTCCGCGTAAGTTTTCAGATAGTTGTTGTGTTGGAAACCGTTGGAGTGAATGTCGTTGAACACAGCCTAAAATCCGCATTTTACGAGTTTAAAAAAATAACAAGAAGGTAAGTGAACCAGATTTTTTATTCTGGGTTCTATAAGTATTACTGTAAAATTTTGTACAACTATTACGTCACGTAATAGAATATATCACACGCGTTGCTGATTGGAGCGTTACATCTTCAAAAACACCGTTATTGGATGATATACAGTTAAGCCACGCCCACGACACTGCCAAACGCGGTCTCTGATTGGAAGGTTTACAAATCAGCCCCACCCTCACGGCGATAATTTTTTACACACATGTTACAATACAATTTCTATTATGGATTATTTTTTATAAAAAAAATATTTCTAGTAATTTAACCAAATATTGATCCATTTTTATGTGGTTGTAAAGTTTCAAAAAGCAGCTGCACTTGATATGTGCTGTCTTTAAATAAAAATCAGCAAGTTATATGAAAGCTACCAGTTTCACAAAAATACAGATTACGACGAGCATTAACAAAATATTCCACGAAATCTGCTTTTTTTAGTGAATAGAAAGTTCATATAAGTATACAAAAAGTTAACCATAATCAGATATAAATTAATATAATCAGATACCACAAACCGGTTCATTTAGAGGACTGCACCTTCAAGATGAAATCTTAAATTATTATTTTTTTAGAATGTGACGCAGTTAAAATGTGTGAACGTTGATGATAAAACTTTTTTGTTCCTAAGTTTTGTTTAGTTTGAAAATAAATTGCGCTGTCTTCCGCATTTCTTTTCACATTTATTGACACTATAACTTTGTAGTTTCACTTTAAACTTAATTCGCATTAAAAAAATTGCATATTCAAAGTTGAGATTTAAAATTATTTATCAACTGAGGAGCATCAATATGAGTTTTGAATAGCGAAACATTCAAATCGGCCATTATTATTCACGAATTAGCTAGGAAAATAAAATAATTCCTACATAAAATAATTTTTTGAATTTTTTTACACAAAACCAGTGTTTTGGGATTAACATAGTGGATTCGAACAGTACAATTTCCGTATAGGAATTCAGACTTATTTACTACAGCTCACTTTCAACTAATTCAAGAGAATTGATTATAAAACTTTAATGAAAATATTGCAATGCGTCAAACGTGAACTTAAAAATGGGGGCGCCCGGAAAAAATACATTCTGCAAAATATCTTCGGAAGGAATATCTTCTGAAAGAGTTTTAAATTCTCAACTAAAAAAACTTTTTTTTCCTAAGCCTAAGCGAAACCTTAAAATCAAGCTAAAAAGACATAAAAAAGTTTAAAAAAAGCTTTAAAAGTTTTTAATGATACTGAATAATTTACTGCTGAAAGAAGATATTTTTTCCGGAAGATATTTTGCAGCAGGTATTTTTTCCGGACACCAAAATGGGAGTTTTTCAATTCACGATGACGCAAAAAATCGGTTATTATTTTAAATCAAACATATTTCTGAATAAAAAAAACTTTATTAACACAGTTATGGCAAAATCATTACTTTCGCTTTTATTTGCATTGTTTTTTAAGTTAAGCTCAAAACATTTTAGGTTTAATGTGGTATAACATTAAAAATCGTGCGACAGTACCTAAAAATTTATTGAAATTTATCAGAAATATCACTTAAAGTCGTAAAAAGGCATATAAATGTCGAGCGCTGAGCGGAGCGAAGTGCGAGAAAATTTTTAAAAATTGTTCTCTCGGGACACCCAATTTTTACCTTAGCAAATTAGTTGTTTAAACGTAGAAGCATTTTTAAACACAATGTACTTTTAAAAATATGGGTAAAATACAACTTCAAAAGTACATAGCAGTACGTGAATTAATTTAGTACCAAATTAAAAAAATTTCAGAGCTTTTTTTGCTTACATTACCTTGTCGAGTTTGTGGCGTAGTGGCAAAACTTTCGTCTTAATATGTAGCTCGCGGTATCGAGATTGACTGACACACAATACTGTCAAAATATTAAATAAATCGTTGCATGGTTAGTTATGTATAGTACTCGATTAGCGCCGAGTGATACAAAACGTCCAAGCGTATCCTACTTTAAGTAAAATAAATTAAACTTTTTAAACATACATAGCAGGATATTTAGAAACGGAAAATCTTGAAACGGAACGAAAAGTTTAATCATGTCTTTTTTACATTACAATTAAAAATCCCGTTTTTATATTTTTATTTTATCCCGCGTCTTTCAAAAATGGGTGAGTTGTATTTTATAAATTTTAAAGTTTTAACTGGTTTTTAGAGAATAATGATAAATTCCAAGCAAAAAATTAATTTTTACAAAAAGCCTTCTGCACATTTCATTATTGGAGATTTAAATTTGATTTTTTTCTAAAGTATCACACTTCGCGCTTTTTTTATAATCTTTACGACGTGATTAGCTAAGGGAATAGCTTTCCAAAACATGCAATGCTTTTTTTGGAAAAATAATTGTTTTTTGTTATATCTAAAATTAATTTAAGTTCCTATTTCAGATAACGTCTATGTTAGACCTATAGGTTTAGTTGGTAACTAATTTTAACGAACAAAATAATCTTAATTTTTAACTCAATTAAATCACATTGCTGGAGCAACAAGAATTTTTCTCATTTAAAAATTATTAAACAAGACTTATATATTAATGGTTGAATTTCTCAAGCTCTCGCGATTTTGGTGAAAATTTTAAGAATAAAACTCAAATTATCAAAAGGCTTTTCTATATTTTCCTCAAAATTTAATCAAAAAAGCCTATAATTTTTAAAATTTGGAAAAGTTGCCTGAAAAGACTGATGCCTATTTCTTCGATGTCTAAATTGAGTTTTATTGAACTCATGAGGTTAAAAACCATTTTTTTTTGAGAAACTTTGCTATGGTTCAATTATATCTGGCTGATGCTGAAAATTCGAAAGCAGAGATGAGAGGACCAATTAAAATTGTACTGTAATGACGTTTTTTTAAACAAATAAGAACGCAGAATTTTTTTAATTCCATTTTTTCACAAAATATACATAAATCAACCAAATTTAGTCCTTAAAAAATTTGCAATTAGGTTCAACATTAAGTAATTTGATAAATAATTATTAAAATACGGTTTTTAATCCTTGTTATTAACCCGCTTTAGTGAAAAATTTTGAATGTTTTTGTTGTTAAATAGTCGATTCAATAATGCAAATATCGCAGTCAGCTAGATTTTATTTGCCTACAGTTTTTGTTGAAATAAACAACAAGTTTTTTTTCTTTAATTCTTTAAATAAGCTTTCGAATTTAAAAAATAACAGTATATATAGCGCTCTAAATGCTAATAAATTTTACATTTTCCATCTTTCCCCTTGCGACGAGACATAATTAATCACCTAATTTTTGAAAATTGTTATATTTTTGATTGTTACATTAAAAATTTTACCACAAAAGTTTGCAGCACCTAGCCCAAATAAATCTTTATATAATCGACCTTCTCCGTTGTGGGCATAGATGGGCATAGTTGGGGGGGGGTTAAACCCATACATGGGCACGGGGGGGGGGTCACGGGGGGGGGGTTGGGGGGGTAACCCCCCCCCAAATTTTAAGAAGAGGGGTTTAACCCCCCCCCACTCAGAAGTGGGGGAGAAAAGGTTAACCCCCCCCCCCAATTTTGAAAAAATGAAGAAAACAAATGTTTTTAAAATGACTTCTAACTGCCTCCAAACTTAAATTTTAAGGTTAAAATGAATGTTTTAAGTAATAAAAAGCTCAAAAAATTCAATAAAAAGAGCTTTTGACCTGAAATTAGCATTTTTTTACCTATTTTTTCTTCAAAATCGAAAAACTATATGGGTAAAATAAACTGCACTCCAGAAAAAAACGATATGGGTATTTTGCGTTTCTCGGATTTTAACCCCCCCTAATTTGGGGTTTAACCCCCCCCACTCCGGACCAACTTGCCGATGTATGGTTAACCCCCCCTCAAAAAAAAATCCCGACTATAGCCGACACCCCTCCTAAAATTTGGGGGTACCCTGGACACTTTCCTAAAATTTGGGGGGTCTGGGGTATTTGAGGTATATCCCAAAAAAATTTTTTGGGACACTCCCCCCCAAAATTTCGGGGGTCGGGTATACCCCCCAAAATCCGGGAGGCTGCCCACCTATGGTTGTGGGGATATATTAGTGATGTTCTCCGAAACTCTGAGCTCCAATCTCCGAAGCTTCGAGCTCCGAGCTCCGAAGCTCCGAGCTCCGCTTTTAGAAGTTCCAGAGCAACCCCCGGAGCTGCGTCTTATTTTAGTGGACTTCATGAATATTTTAAGAGTGATGCCGCAAGTTATTTTCTGAAAATGTTTTTTGTAAGTTATTTTTTTTTCTTCCAAACTTAGATAAAACGCTAAAAATAATTTTAAAAAATGAACATCGAGTAATTTTAAATGTATTTCATGCCTAAAATAAGCTTAAAATCGCTCATTTATGAGGCTTCCCTCCGGTTTAAATGGCCGGAGCTCCGGAGCATGATATTGAAGGGTAGAAACATCACTACATACAATATATGATAGGAATTACTCACGTTATTTTTAAGCGCAAATAATTTTCTCCACTACAATCTGATAATCACAAAAAATTAAAAACAAAATACAAAAAATGATCTACCGGAAACTCGCTCTGCTTCATCAGTGGAAGACCACTTTTCAAAGCCACGATTCGTTCAGTTCCGTTGGCCACCTTTTGGATGATATAGAGCTTTAGGACCCGACTCTTGACGTAGGAAGGGACGGCCGGGTTGCACATATTCGGATTCCTCAAGATCCCTTCCATTATATCGTAGTCTTCATCGCTGGGAAATTGAAATCTAAAAGAATTAAAAATAAAATAAAATAATTTTACGCCGGAAAAATCTCCGTTTAAACTAAAAAAGACAAAAACCAAAACAGAACAGCACAGCTGTTTTCGATATTTATTTACTTAGCAATAAATATGAAAAATTACCAAGTACATGACATAAT
>JASAMX010004389.1:0-40512 GCA_030248175.1 Microlaimidae sp. YZB2_3 | reverse complement strand
GCTGGACACAATTTTTAAGCAAATTTTAGTCCATATTTCCGAAAATTTTTGCCTCCGGCGGTTGATGGCACCCCCAAACCCCCGGTCGACGCTCCGTGTCGGCTTCATGCTGCTATTTATGTAATAAATATTTTGTGTGAGAAGTGGTTATTAAAACAAAATTAAAACTATAACTAGAAGAATCGCTGGAGACAATTTTTTAACAAGTTTTAAGTGTATGTATAAAATATTTTCGCCTCCGGCGGCTGAGAGGACACCTCCCAGACCCCCAACCGACGCTTCGCGTCAGCTTTGTGCCGCTAGCGACACAGTTACTGCACTTCGCGCCGTAACACCTTCCTGATACATTGGCAGACCGCGCCCCCCTCGGCAAAATCCTATATACGCGCCTAATATATATATATATATATATACATATAATATATATATATATATATATATATATATATATATATATATATATATATATATATATATATATATATATATATATATATATATATATAAAAAAATATATATATATATATATATATATATATATTAGTGACGTTCACCAGAGCTCTGCCCTATGTTTGTGCTAACTTCATAAATAATTAAACATGATTCTATAGATCTTTTTTTTTTTCAAAAATTTGTTGTAAATTAATTTTTTTCAAAACTTATTCCAAACGCTAGAAATAGTCATTAAAACGCAGATAAAGTAACTTTAAATGTATTTCAAGCTTAAATAAGCTTAAGATCGTTCATTTAAAAGGCGGAGCTCCGGAGCTTCGGAGCTTCCTCCGCTTTAAATGGCCAAAGCTCCGGAGCAGTATATTGGAGTGTAGGAACATCCCTAATATATTATATTTATAATATTTTTCACTTTAACGTGTTTATAATCTTAAAACATTAGAGCATTAGGCTTAAGTACAAACATGAGGATACTATAAAAAAATCATCTCCTCCCTAAAAATTTTATGGGTACATTAATTGGTAGAAAAAATAGGTAACTACTCGACAAAACTTAGTAAACTATATATTTTTAAAATCAGTATGTCGACAAGTATTTCATATGAGTATAAATACAACATCTAAAATAAAAAATTGATAGAATTACCATTTTTCAACGTTGGGGGTATTCGGGGCGGGGGTATACAATTGGTTAACCATAAAAAAAAATAACCCAAAATAATATTTTTAAAATCAGTACCTTTTCAAACAAATATAAACACGACTTATAAATAACAGAAATAAAAATAGCACTCCTTACTATATTGGGCGTGCAAAGGGCTCTGTATTTTAGTTGCCCGACATTTTAAAGCAGAATTTTATATATTTTTTAATCAGCACGTCAAAAGCTTTAAAATTATATATTACTCGCCTATGTTAAGGGGTTGCCTCAAAAGTTCACATTTTTAAGGGTCATCCAATACAGTGCTTCAGGGCACGAAAAATTTTTAGGACCGTCATTAACAGTTAAAGCATATAAATCTTACAAAATCCTTCGGGTCTCAAACCTGTTGCTCAAACAGTTTTTGAACACTGTGCAAAATAGAGCACTTGTGTACCGTAATACAAACGTTTTTTGGATAAATCATAAAATTAACACCTTTAGCCCTTGGAGTATCCAATTCAGGTACAATGTAGGTTACCCCTTACAAATTATATATCTTTAAGCTCAGAAAAGTATGGGCAAATATGTTTAGACGTTAGAAATGTTCAGATGTTAAAAATTTGGCTGTGAAAAAGCACCCTAAATTTTTGGGTTCTTTGGCTAATCCCCAAAATTTTTAAAGAAAGTTTTTTTCAGGAGCTAGCCAGAAGAAGCTAAAGGACGTTAATTTGAGATATTTGCATATTGATCACGGCGCGTTTAAAAGTTATAAAAGAATAAAATAAAAAAAAGTTTGTCTTCCTAGTATCTCTAAAAAAATAGAGAATAGTTCTTTTTAAAAAAAAAAAACAAAGGTGAAACATTTCAAAAAATAAAGGTGTGCTGTAAATTCAATACTTTTAAAGATAGTCAAAGAATATTTTTAATTTTCAATAAGGGTCCACTTATCAAGACTGACAAATTTGAAAATTCAAATCAAACCTTAAAATAGCTACAAAATAAAAGCTGTAGTTAAATGATTTAAATCTTAGAGAGAAAAATAAAAAGTTTATAACAGGTGTAATGATTTGAGTTTTTGATAATTGTGCTGTCAATTGCAGTTAATATAAACCTATGACAGGTGAGGAAAATGTTTACAGCAGGGTATTAATCTGCGTATTTTAACATTTAGAATTTACACTTTAATTTCGTACGTACATTTTTATTTTCTTTTTTCACAAACAATCCAGGGTGGTAGAAGGGGGGGTTTTTCGTGGGGCCGCCTTGTTGTATATATCGTGGCCGCAGATGCGCAAGGGGACAAAAAAAAAAGAAGGTTTGTGGTCTTTGTTTTGAAGATTAAATAGAAAGAAAAATATAAAAAACGAGTTATTGTTAGAAAAAGGTATCTTTTAGAACATATATGTTTGTTGTTTTTTTTTTTTTTTAAAAAAAAAAGAAAAAACTGTCTATATGCGGCTTTTTATTTGGGTTTTACTAATTTTGATTTAAATACTTTATGTATGTAATATAAAAATTTTTTAATTTATAAATTTACACTATTTTGCAAAAATTACAACTTTATTTTAAAACACAAACAATAGAACGGGGGTTGGGGGGGGGGGGGAGGGACTTTTATGAAATCAAATAACATAAAATTGATATGTATTGGGTATTCAACAATTGATTTTTAATCAAGATACAGTTGTCATAGATATTAGTGAAATTTTGGATTCAGTATTTTATGCAAAACTTTTTTTTAAGTTTTAGGGATTACAAAATTGATAGTGATATGCTAAGCGAAATTCGCAAGTAACAGAACACAAAAAGTAATTTTAGGTAAAGTAAATTTCACTAAAATTTATATATAGCTTCTATAACGATATAAAATTGCATTTTTTTCAAAATTAATATCAATCTAACGTTTATCAAACAAGTTTTTTATTATTTGTTTGACATTTTTGATTAATGATTATTATTGCTAAAGTAAATCTATCTCTCAAAATAATTTAACAAATAACACCACCTAAAAGAAGACTAATTTATCTTTATATTTATATGATTTTGATTAACTATGTGATAATACATTACTGTTAATTGAGCAAAAACCAAATAAAATTCTAAAAATTCGTTTATTAGGCTTACAAACGACAATAGTAGGTAAGCTGCCCCAAAATTTTGTTATGGTCGGTAGGAAAGTCCATAAATAAATAAAATAAAATAAGTTCACTGGTGCAATAAAAAAAAACAACAGCGGTTTATTTCATCAGAAACACATTAAAACCTACAACTTATAGACTTAATAAACTTAATAAAATTTCAAGGCAAAATAATCAGGCTTCTGCGGGATTTATTACCGTTCTTGCACCTATCCTTCTTGTGAGATCTAATTAGTTGACTTTTTAGACTATACGTACTGTTAACTTCGTACTTTACTAAATAAAAAATTCAAATTGTTTGGAGCAAAATATAAAAATTTTGCTATAGGCAGATAATATCATTAATAATAATAATCTGAATTTCCCTCGAGATCCTGTTAGGTATTCTGTTGGCTTTATTTAGTATAAAAAATGACAAAGAATAAAAAAAATTAACTTTTGTTTTATTTTTTATAGATTTTTTCTATTGTTTCAAAGGGACTACCTAGCATAAAAAAAATTGGGTCGGTAGTCCCGCTACAAAAAAATTTTTTCTTAGATTAAATGCATTCCATTGTAATATTTTAGCGTTAAAAAAAGATCAGGGGTCGCATTCTGAGGCGCGGTTAAAAGTTACACCAGAGTAACTTTTTTTTTACGTGCTTAAGGATACGAGTGAAAAATCAATTTTACCTGGGTAAAAGCCGAGTTAAATTTTTTCTATTGTTTTAAGAATAAGAATTTATCCAACTCAAGAGGTGGTTAAATATTTTCTCCCCTAGGATTAATTTAATAAAAAATAAAATACGCGCATTGATTAAATTTTTTTATTTTGCGCGAAGTGGTTTTGCGGCGCGAAAAAAAAATTTATTGCAATCATTTTCTGTCCCATATACGGCAGGTTTATTTATTTACAATATATATTTATTTATTTTTTTATTTTCATTGAAATGGATTTATCGGGGTAAATATAAGTGTTTCTTTAGAATGCGACCCCTGTTTGAAAAATTTTAGCGGCTTTTGTATTAAATTAATATATTTTTTTTCATTTTCTAATTAACCGCTTACATTTGCATATGAAAAACTTTAGTTACGCAAATAATAGTATACAACAATGACAAAAAATTACAAAAATACTTAAAATTGTGTTAGTGTTGTTGTTAAATCTCTAGTTTCAGTGAAAATTGGTTAAAATTCATTTCTTCGATAACAAATTCTGCGCGGTGGGACCACCGACTCAAAATTTTGTTATGCTATACGTAGGCCTCTGGAAATAATTTTTGCAATAATCAGGATTTTAATTTTGACTAATAAACAGATGTGCAACCGATCAATTTGTTTTTTATTTCAAAATGTATGGTACAATTTCATATTTGTATAGTAATATTTTTATGGTACCAATTATATGGTACAAATCAAAAATCTACCAAATTTTTGGTAGATTAATTTAAAGTAAAAATGTTGGTTTTTTTTGTTTTTGGTTTTTTCGCGCGCGGTTTTTGTTTGGTTGGTTAAAAAAGGAAGGAGCGGGGAGCGCTTTCCTTTTTTCTCTTGTCTCTAAGAATATAACAGAAAAAAGGGGCGATTTTTCCCCGGGCGTATGTTTAGAAAGAAAAGATATGGACTAGTCTGAGATGACATTATGTGGAAAATAAAAATTTCGTTTTGGTTTGCACAGCTGCTCACTGAATAAAAATTTCTACGATATGGTAATGATTTGTTTATACATTGATCTAATCACACAGCAATGTTGAATTTTTTTAGTCTGATGAAATGTCAATTGAAAAAAATCATGCTCACAGCAATCTTTGACAATCGCGAAATCGCCACTTTTTCAATTAGAAGATTATATTCGTATGTGTAAAAAACAACTATATAAATTTGAAAAAGTGGCGATTTCGCGCTTGTCAAAGATTGCTGTGATTTTTTCAATTGACATTTCATTAGACTAAAAAATGCAACAATGCTGTGTGATTAGATCAATGTATAAACAAATCATTACCAGCTGCCCAAACCAATACGAAATTCTTATTGTCCGCATAATGGCCATCTCAGAGTAGCCTACATCTTTTCTGTCTAAACATTCCTGTTCTATTTTTAGAGCATTTTTCAAGGCTAGTCTACCTTTTTTTTGAATTAAATTAAAAAATAAAAACTAAATAAATAGCCTACTAAACTATAGTTTTATGGTTGGAAAAATCGCCCCTTTTTCCTGTTCTATTTTTAGAGCATTTTTCAAGGCTAGTCTACCTTTTTTTTGAATTAAATTAAAAAATAAAAACTAAATAAATAGCCTACTAAACTATAGTTTTATGGTTGAATTATATCTGGCTGACGCTGAAAATTAGAATGCAGACATGAGAGGACCAATTAAAATTGTGCGGTAATGACGTGTTTTTTTTTTAAAACAAATAAGAACGCAGAATTTTTTTTAATTCCACCTTTTCACAAAATATACATAAATTTACCAACTTTAGCCCTTAAAAAATTTGCATTTAAATTCCAAATTAAGTGGTTTGATAAATAATTATTAAAATACTGGTTACAATCTTTGTTATTAATCCGCTTTAGTGAAAAATTTTGAATGTTTTTGTTGTTAAATAGTCAAATCAATACTGTAAATATCGCAGTCAGCTAGATTTTATTTGCCTATAGCTGCGCAATGACATATGTTTATAATCATTCCATTGCCGAAATATACTTTTTAACAGTTTGAATATTATCAATAGAACACATATTATTTATAAATAAAAAGTAATTCCTAAGAAATATTGCGCAATTTTCTACGACTTCCCAAGAACCCTTGTTTTTTGTTTTTTGTTGTTTTTTTTCATTCATCAGTAACAGGGGAGGAGGTTTTAAGATATAAGCGTTTAAAAAATAATATATTAATAATAAAGAAAAAAAGAACATTTACCCACGAACAATAAAATTTACCCACGTTTTTTAATTATAGTTGGGCTTAGTCTCCGTGTGGTCCTCTCGTGCCACCGATAATTCATTTATAATAAAAATAAAAAATAATAATAAGATGAAGATGAATTTAAATTAAAAAATTTACCCACATTGTTTAATTATAGTTAGCGCCGTGCAGTGACGCTCCAGACAAAGTTTACCTACGTTCTCTAAATATAGTTGGTGCGATGGCGTGCGCCAATGATTGCAATTGTAATTTTTAAAATAAAAAAATAATAAGAAGAAGATGATGAACATAAATTACAAAATTTACCCACGTTCTTCGAGTATAGTTGGCGCGGTGCCGTGGGCTAAATTGCAGTGTGGGACCCCCGCACCACCGATAAATTGGAATTATATTTTTGAAGTATAAATAATAATAAGAAGAAAAAGATGATAAACATGAATTAAAAAATTTACCAGGTACTCTAGTTATAGTTGTCGCAGTGCCATGGGGCTAAATAGCAGTGGGCGCTCCCGCGTTATCGATGATTGCAATTATATTTTTGGAGTAAAAAATTAAAAGAAGAAGATGATGAATATAAATTACAAAATTTATCCAGATTATCTGAATATAGCTGGTGCGGTATTGCAGGGTTAAATCTCCGCGTGAACGATGAAAAAATATTGATTTTAAAATAATGAGCTTTAGAATTACAATAATAAATAGAAGAAGACGAACATAAAGTAAAAAAAATTTGCCAAAATTCTCTAATTTTAGTGTGCACGATGCTGTGGGGCTAAACCGCCGTGTGGCGTTCCCGCGCTACCGATGCTCTTATAATTTTTTTAAATAAAAATTTGAATTAATTTTGTCATCAGGAATGCAAGAATTAAAAAAAGTACTGTGTATTTTCGCCATTTTCCGCGCGGTTGAAGTAGATGGCGCTGGGAACTGGTTCGGTTTCCACCACCAATTAAAACCGGTCTTCTGCTTTTTTGTGCGGTTTCTATGAGGGGCTGTTCAATGTCTGCTCTGTACAATCCTTATTGTTGTCAAAAGGCTGTGATTGTACGGTTGGGTGTTTTTATTTGTCTATTTTTTCAATTTTTTATTTTGATCAATAAATCGATAAAAAGAACCTAAATGAAAAAAGTGCTTCCTAAAAAGTTGCGTAATTCTTTCTTCTTTCCAATGAGCCCATGTTTATTTTTCATAAATTAGTAACGAATGAGGAATATCGCTTTTAAGGATTAAGCGTTGAAATAATAATAATAATAAGAGGAAAAAAAGAAGAAGAAGAAAAAGAAGAAGAAGAAGCAGAAGAAGAAGAAGAAGAAGAGGAAGAAGAAGAAGAAGAAGAAGAAGAAGAAGAAGAAGCAGAAGAAGAAGAAGCAGAAGAAGAAGAAGAAAAAGAAGAAGAAGAAGAAATAGAAGAAGAAGAAGAAGAAGAAAAAGAAGAAGAAGAAGAAGAAGAAGAAGAAAAAGAAGAAGAAGAAGAAGAGGAAGAAGAAGAAGAAGAAGATGGTTCTGAATTTAAAAATTTACTATCCTTCTCTAATAATGGTTGGCGCGGCGCCGGGTAGCGCTTCCACGCCACCCATGATGTTTTGTTCTATTTCTTACCCCAAGAAAAAATATTACGGCATTACAAAAAAGTATTTTGTCTATTATTTTGTTTTTCATTTCAAGAAATAGAGCTATTACCAACGCATGGAGGCGCAGTAATAATTGTTTTGCCAGTTTTCTGCCAACATAATTTAAACATCTTAATTAAACCTAAAAAACATTGTATTTAAAAATTTTTTATTCTATATAAGACTTATTAAACCTTGTTTTCCCATATTCATAAATTTGATCATAGTTAACAGTTTATGCATGCTTGTAACCAAAAATGTGCTAAGCTTGTATATATTTTTTATATAAGACGTTTAAAACTTATATTACAATATGCAACTTTTTATTTATTCGTTTCTAATAAAAAATCGTTAAGGTAATTTTTCTCTCGTTATTTATTATATAGCTACATTTTTGGGTTGTAATGATTTGTAATGAAGACTCCGTTGACGAAGTGCAACTTCATTACTTATCTTGTCCATACGCGTCCGGAGAAGCACAGAAACGCTTATTTGTTAACACTTACTTGCATGTTATGCTTATTTTGTTCGGAATTATTATTAAGACATTTTCATGTGACCTCCTTTTATATTTTCGTTTTATAAAATTATTAACACGTCATGAGCTTTACCACGTAAAGCCATGAGTTATTTACACAACGCTCATTTCAACAAGTGCTGGAATTAATTGGTGCTGAATTTTCTCTCGCGCTAAACTGGATTGGTGCTAAGATGAGACATTAAGACGCTTTATGACGTCATTGACGCTCGAATATTGGATTATGACGTGATTACGTCACTGATTTATGATTTTGCACTTTTTATATATATTTGATCCAGAAACTTCTCGAATGTTCTATTTTATGGCGGCGCTAAAATCATTAACGACACATCACCTACTTCTTATTGGCTTGGAACTTTCTGGAAGTTTCTGGTGGTGTGATTTAATAGTATTTAAACCAGTAAAATCATTACTGTGAAAATTGTTATTATAGAATTATTATAATTGTGATTTATTACTATATCACTGTTATGTTACTTACCTTCATACTATTTAGCTAGAAGCGCGGTCGAATATGCCTACCGACCGCATACCTTACCTTGGAATTTAGAAATAATTATACCTGCTGTTCCGTTTTCCGTTTTTACGTTTATTCGTTTTTTGCATTTATTAATAAACGGTTATTTTTATATCTGTTTCTACATTCTACAAAGAACCGAACTACAAAAAAAAATTAAACTCTGCAGGCTTACAGTTCTAATAATTGGCGCAGCGAACAGGGTTCTATGACTACTTTATTATGGCTGGAATTAAAAAGTTGAAACTTAATAGAAAATTATTAGGAACTCGGGCCACTAAGCAAATAAATGCTAGTCACGAGCTGCTAAAGCAAGATTCTGAACCTAATGCTATGGAAATAAAATTTTTGTGTCTTTATATGGAAACTTTACTACCCAAACTTGAAGAAAATCGCTACAGTATTTATGAATTAGAAGATGAAGACAAACAAGATGACGAATATGAAAAAACAACAGATTATTTATTTGCTCTTCAAGATGCCGCTGGACAGTAAAAATCTCCGCAAAATTTTCTTGAAAAAGCTGCACAAGTATCCAATGTGCCAGTTTCTCAATCACCAGTGGAAAATATACCGCCTAAGGTTCAACTACCCAAACTGAATTTGCAGCATTTCAGCGGAGACATCCTAAAATGGAAAAAATTTTGGGACGTTTATGAATCACAAGTTGACGCCCAGAATTTTACGGACAGCACCAAATTTTCCTATTTAAAAGGAGTGCTACATGGAGAAGCTGAGAAATGCATACAAGGAATAGCTGTCACCAACAAAAAATCTGGAACTCGGAAACAAAACCCGGAACACTAAAAAACAAAAAGTAGTATATTTTTTAATTTTTCCTCAAAACACTTAATATTTCTTGGACTGCTATGATAACTTTGCATTGATGTTCACTTAGTCATTGATACCAATATTTTTCGTCATTGCGAAGAAAAATTCCTTCCCCTTTTACTGAAAATGCGTTTAGCATAAACATGTCTCTGGTAGGATTTCCAGACGCGTCCCAAAAATTGAAATGACCTATGAAAAAGTAAATACACATTACAAAATATCTGTGTAGCCTAAATCGCACACGTAGAGATTATTTTTGAAGTTATTTTTGGGATATAAATCTGTCGTGGGAAGTTAAGAGCTCATTTAAATCAAAAAGAAAGAACTTTTTTACATATGCAATTTATATGATGTAAAAAAATTTATAAATTAATAAACTAAATTGAAAACTATGTTTTAACAATGCTGGAAGTCTTTTTGGTTTAGGATTATAAAAAAAACTTAACTTAATTTTGAATAAATTTAATTTTTTTATTTGCTTTGGGGATTCGCTGTACAATATTATTTAAGTAGTTATAGCAATAAAAATAAATATGTAAATCGTTTAATTTGCGCGTGATGATTTTAACATCAAATTGTTAAAACTAAGGCTTTGCTGAAATTAATTGATTAAGTTTAATTAAGTTTAATTTTACTGCAAAACAAAGATTCTTTGAATGATTTAGTTTGCAATAAACAAACTAACTGAAGTAAACATTCGAACGACTGCTTTTCCAGTATTTAATTACTCATTTTCAGTTGCACTCTTTGAGTTACTGGTTACCGATGAAACCATAATTTTTTTACTGGTTACCGGCGAAACCAGTATTTTCTTACTGTTATGCCAGTAAAAAACCGTTTTGGTTGACGAATTACGCAATATACTATTATTTACTATAGTATTTACTGTTAGAGCATGCAATTTGAGTAGTCAAAACCAAGTGAGATGTTTCACGTATTCCTAAGCCTAAGCAAAACCTAAAAATCAAACAAAATTGTAACATAATTGGTTTTTATCAAAATAAATTGTTTTTCAAACATGCGAAATTTTTCAAAACTAAAATTTTGTGCGTGTTTAAACTGTCATTATAAAAAATTGACAGCTACTATAAAAAAAAATTCAATTATATTTGAGACTGCCAGACACGTGATAATAAGAAAAAAATATTTTTAACTTGATTAAAGGCTTAATAAAAAATTTCTATAATAACATAAATTATACATGCCAAAAAGGGCATTTTTTGTGTTTAAATTCGCTCATAACTCTTTCCGACAAGCTAAAATCCTAAAAATAATCGTAAAAATAAGGTCGATTTACGTGTCCGGTTTAGCTGGGTTAGTCCAGGTTGATTTTCTACTATTGTATCTTTTAGCTACCCTTAAAAAAGGAAGGTATAAGCTTTTTTGTTAAATTTATATTACACATTTAGTTATAAATAATATATTATTAATCAAATCTAAAATTCTAACTTAGAAATTATGTAATCTTAACAAATAATATATAATACTGTGTAAATATAATTTATTAAATATTGTTTTATTTATGTAAAGTCAAAATTTCACCGCGTTACTATATTAATGAAAGTCGGTTGGTAAAAATGTTTAATACTTCAATTTTACAAGTTGTTTGAATGTGGGTTAGCTTTTTGTAATTGTTTTCCCCCTCTCCATTTTTTTGGGTATTTTTCGGCAATACTTTTCATGCCTTGCTTACTATTAGAGTATAAAGATGTTTTATAAGAATATTTAACCTTAGGATTGGTCAAACCGAATTCGGACACGATTGGGAATCGTACCGATGTCCCTGTTAATTTTTATTAATTTCAATCCCATTACAATACTCCTTAATCTATGAGCTTTGCAATTATATTTTATTTTGCCTAATTATTCGGGGTTGGAGAGGAAGGTCTATCCTCTTTTAGTGAAACTGCAGCGTCCAGCATAAAGATGACCATGTATTTTTTTAAACATTTAACTTCTTTATGACATTTCCCGCCGGACTGTAAGCTTTGCAATGATACCTTATTTAACCCAATCATATGTGGATTAAAAACCAATCTATTATCATGAAAATTAACATTCACATTTCACCTCCACACTCTAAAAATAACAACAACAGTGACACTTTGTCACATACATACATGATTTTTGTTTATTCGATTCGAATCCATGAAAATCAAAGACAAAAAGTTTGACTGTGCACCCTACCTTTAATCATTAAAGTTACATTAAAAAATTTAGTTACATTCTAAAAATAAACCACTGAATATATTTTTTATATTAGGCGGAATAAAATAAAAGAACACAAAAATATTTCAAGTATAGAAATTGATATTGTTGTTCTAAGAATAACAATTGTTGTTCTAAGAATAACAAAAACATACACAAAAACTTCAAAAAAGTAAAATTTAGACGGTAAAGTTTTACGTATTTTATTACTGATGGTGATAAAGAATAAATAGAATATAGTTTCAAAATAGTGTTCATTTCTTAATGCTTTTTTTAAACAAGTTAATTGAAATTTTTAAAAATAACACATTGTTTTTATTTTGTGCTAATTTCAAATATTGCGGTTATAATACTTAATTTATGATGTTTTGCTACTTGTGTTATTTTGCTAAATTTAGCGAATTTCTCATAAAATTTTATTGGCTAATAAAAAAATGCTAAATTTCAGATCTGAAGACGTACGTTGACATTGCTTGCTAATCCGATTTCTTATTATTATAATTTTTTGTTTGTAAAAAACTAAGAAAAATCAGATTTTTTATTTTAACATAAAAAATCCTTTAGATCGTCTGAAATTGAACTTTTCGATTTTGTCTTTTGGATATTTCAAATAAAGTAACTGGGTTTAACCGGAGATTTTTGAGGCAATTCTAAAATACAATACTTATTTTTTAAATCTAAGGCAATGTATGGCACTTTCAACAAAACAATTAAAATATTGTTTATTTTAAAAATTGTGGATTTTTAATACTGCCCCTGCCCCCAATAGCCCAAAAAAATTTTTTATCAAAATATCCCCACTAGCTCAGGAGATATGACTTTCAAAAGTGGCGTTTTTCTTCGATAATTTCCAACTCAAAAAACGGCTACTTTCTATTTTAATTTGATATCTTGATTGTTAAGATTGGTGCAGTATTTGTCGAGATACTGCGTGTCTCGTACAGGAGACCCTCGATTTTTTCGCCAAAAGCGCAAAGTGAAGAAAAAAATGTTGAACAAACTGACAAAATGTTCCCAATTTCGGCGTTACATTTAACACCCCAAACCTATCGTGCAGGTACAGTGCACAGTGCACTATGTACCATTTTCCCTGTTTTCTCGTTAAAAATGATCTAATAAAACACGTCCGGATTTAAGGGCCCTCAAAATATCAGTAATATATAGTATTCGTGATCACGTCATACATGTTTTGCTGGAATGGTTGTGGGAGAAGCTTTTTAAATCACCTTTAGCCAATTAGCGCTTGGGAAAAAATTGAATCTCCAAGAAATGAAAGGTCTCCAATTTTTTCTCAAGCCCTGATTGGCTAAAAATGATTCTATAAGTTCATAATTCTGTGAAGGTCTTTAACACTGAAAAATTTCCTTTTAAATGAGAGGGTTTTGACTATCATGAACATTTTTAACAATCTTATTAACCGATAATTCCTTACAAAAATATAAAGACAAAAAAAACGAAATCACTCAGAAAACAAAAAGTTTAAACATATGTCGTTTTTGTCATTATAACTAGTAAACATATCTTTCTTCTTTATTCTTCTTCTTTTTCTTCTTTTTCTTCTTCTTCTTCTTCTTCTTTTTCTTCTTTTTCTTCTTTTTCTTCTTTTTCTTCTTTTTCTTCTTTTTCTTCTTTCTCTTCTTCTTCTTCTTTTTCTTCTTCTTCTTCTTCTTCTTCTTCTTCTTCTTCTTCTTCTTCTTCTTCTTCTTCTTCTTCTTCCCAAAGACCCTTCCCCCCGGCGGACGGTTGGTGTTCGCTTGACTCCGCTCTGCGGTGCAAATGACGATGTTTCGCGCCGCATTTATATACTATTGACATGTTTCTAGGGTCTGGCCCTCTCCTTTCGAAAATCCTGGCACAGGCTCTAACCCCGGGGCAGAATACCAGGCCAGAATTGCTATGATAATCCTTTTTCCACTTGCTCATATAATTTAGATGTCACTTCACACTGACTTCGCCAGTGCTTGCAAATTCGTTCATTATTTATCTTGTCCATACGCCTCCGGTGAGGCACAAAAACGCTGCTTAACACTTACTTCCTAAGAATATCGAACTTATTAAAATTAAGATATTCTCATGTGACTCTGTTTTTCTTTATACTTCAGTTTTATTGTAATTATGTGATCTACAAGGTGATAGAGGTGATAGTGTATTAACGTCACACTAGTTATCCTATCTCTTCTCTTTATTCGGAAATAAAGGAGCGAACAAGTTTATATAGAGGAAAATTCTAGCACTTTTTTATTTGAAAAACTTTATAAATAAAAAAACGTTTTTAAGTTCTTTACGGGAAAACTTTTATTAAAAAGTATTAAAATTGTTTAATCGATGCGAAATAATCACGCGTCTGTAAAGATTTTTAAATAATTAGCTGCTTTAATTAAAAAATGTTCTAGTATATAAAACATTTTATTACATTATGATGTTTAAGTGGAGCAAAATTCTAACACTTTCTGAATTTGGAAAACGTTATAAATAAAAAAAACGTTTTTAAGTTCTTTGCCATAAAATTTTTAAATTGCCCAAAGGAAGCAAAAAATAATTGCGAAAATAATTCTAACAATTATTGAATAATTAAGGATGAATTCCATCAGGCTGAAACTGTTTAAATTTTCAAATAACCACTCATTATTTTAAAAAATATCACGCGCGCAAGAACACATGAAGCAATTTAATAATTATTCGTTGTCACTGACTACTTGTTTTTTTTTTTGTTTTTTCGCGCTTTTTTTTAATTTCTTTTTGAGGGCGAGTGGTACGCCCTAGTTTCGGCCTTAAATAATTCAGCTTTAGTTGCATTAATTAAAAAATATATTTTTAAAATATTTATTACATATAAATGGATCAGATTCGCGCATCATTCTTATGCTATTCGTGCTATTCATAAAACTTTTGGACCCGGTCCAAAGCGGACTGGGTTTACTCTTTACGCAGACCGGTGTGCGTAAAAAGCAGTTTTAGTCCGTTTTGATTATCGTGCTATTCTTCGCGAGGGTAAATGTAAAAGCCCTGAAATTTTTACCTTCTTTTTGGAAAAATCGTGGCAACAAGTTAAGTGGGCCGTCCGTTTCGTGGCCCCGGGGGGGGAGGGTTCTTTTTTCATGGCTCTGCATTTGAGGGTTTTTAAGGAGGACTATAAAGGCTTTTCTTTTTTCTCTTTTTATATATGAGGGTACATTTTTCGGTATATTATTAATTTTTGGTTTAACTACCTTATTGTTTTCAGTTTTAAAAATATATTTCTTATTTTTACCATGTTTCATCGTTGGTCAAGATTTTACCAAGATGTTAACATGAGTATAAAGATTTCATTCATAAAAAAAAATGTAGCCAACATTCGGTTTGCCGCGTAAAACGGGCATAAATGGTTTAGTGGCGATTTTAGTACACTATATACCAGCCTATCTCATGATACAGTTTTAGCCAATCTTTCATGATTAATTACCCTTTTATTTAGTAATTCAGGTAAAAAGTATATCATAGTCAGTTATCACAAATGTTATTATTCGGATATACCTATTACACGAGAAAACTTACTAAAGAGCAAATTTTACAGATGATAAAATTTGTAGTTGCAAATTCGTATGTGCTTTTCGCTAAAGAAATATTCTGGCAAAGTTCTAGTATTCCAATGGGGTCAAACTGTTCGCCGCAAAAAGCAGATCTCACTTTATCATTTTTAGAATTTAAATATTTAAAATCAAATATTAGAAATCGAATCAAGTCGAAATACACGTTTAGATATATAGACGATTTACTTAGTTTTAATTGTAGTAATTTTTATGCAATGTGTAAAGATATATATCCTTTCGAATCGCCACTTACTGGCGCAAGTATTTCGAACAAAGTAGTTATTTATATGGATTTAAATATTAAAATAAATACCGATGGTAAACTAAACATTAATGTATTCAATAAAACAGATGAGTTTAATTTCAAAGTTATACGTTACGTTCGTAATTCCAGTAATATTAGTAGAAACTTAGGGTTAAATGTATTTTTTACAAAAATTGTTCGAATTTCTCGGATTTGTTTGAATAAAAATTATTTTTGTGATAAAATTTGTGAACTATATTCTGATTTTTTACAATTAGGTTTTAACAAAAACAAACTTTATGAACAGTTAAAACGATTTTAAGACGATTTATTAAACGATTTTTTGTATGATATAAACCTAGGGGCCGGTCCACTAAACGCGTGCTGACTACGTGCTATGTTAGCACGTTGTTTAAAACTCTTGATAACGTTTTAATTTCTGGGTTTTTTTTTTTCAGAAATCTTATAAAACTTTTTGTCTGCATGGCATAGATGGATATTTTATTAATTTTATGCATATTTGTTATAAATACAAGTGAAAAAAAAACAATAAGCCCAAGTTAAGGGTTAGAAAAACTCATAATTAGGGTTTAAGGCTTTATTAGCTTTTATTTAAAATAAATATGCATAAAACTATGTAAATATTATTTTATCACGTTTAAAAAAAGAGTTCCATAAGATATCTTGAGAAAAAATACCAAAATTAAAACATTATCAAGAGTTTTAAACAACATGCTAACTTAGCACCTAGTCAGCTCGCGTTTAGTGGACCGGCCCCTTATGCCAAATTTGAAATTCATAATAATCAAACTTTAAAAAAAATTTTGCATCAACATTTTTAAATAATTTTTTTATAAAAAAACATACGTACATATGATTTTAATTTATTGACACAATAAAATATTTCGTGTACTTAATAAAAGAGAAGGAAAGGTTAATATAGAGATGCATTATTATAAAATTTATGTAATAATTAAAAAATATATTTTTGAAAAATTATACTTAAAAATAGAAATCAGACTAAGCAGAAAAATTTTTTAAAATTTAATTGGATTATAAGTTTTACATTTGGTACAAAATTATTTTTAACGTTAAACTTTTAACAAATAACTAGCATAAATGGGTAAAGTAAACAAATACAAAAACACCTTAAAAGGTGTAGAAAGCAGGTTAGAAGAAAACACCTAAATAGGTGCAGAAGCAGGTTAGGTAAATGTTAGGTACAAGTAAATGTTTGGAGAATAATTGATAAATAAACACCACAGAGGGTGTAGAAAGCAGGTTAAGTGAAAACACCTAAACAGGTGTAGAAGCAGGTTAGGTAGAACAAAAAAGTTAGTATAGATGGATTAATTTTGATACCTTTAACAAGCAAAATAGGACAAATAAAGATTGACACCTTGAATGGTGCAGAAAGCAGGTTAAGTAAAACACCTATGGTTGGTGCAGAAGCAGGTTTAGTGTGTACACCATAACTAGGTACAGAAAACAAATTAACAAAGCATTTGTATGGTTATTTATTAGGTAAACTGTTTGCTTATGTAAGTTTTCTTATTTAAAGATTAATTAATAGATTTTAGTTTGGTTTTTAAGGTTTTGTGGCTTTTAATGAGTTAACAATGTAAGAGGCAATTTAGTGTTTCAATCTTGTTGGTTTTTTAGTAAGATGTAGCTATATTAAATAAACATATATACAAAAAATTGTTAGTAGAGCAATGTTCTGATTTTATGTTAGTAACAATTAAACAACTACAGTATTAGTTAGCTATTTGTTTTATTTCATAAAAACCAACTTTTAAAAAATAATTAAGGTTTAAAGAGAACAGTTTAAGCTAACTAATATAATAACCTATTTCGTCGCTTTACTTTAACTAGAATAGGTTATTGGACAAGCCCAAGGGGAAGTGCGACTCATACTAGCCTATATACCAGCCTATCTCATATTCTCATGACACAGTTTTAGCCGATCTTTCAGGATTAATTAACCTTTTATTTAGTAATTAAGGTAAAAAGTATCTCATAGTCAGTTATCACAAATGTTATTATTCGGATATACCTATTACACGAGAAAACTCGTTTTTTACTAAAGAGCAAATTTTACAGATGATAAAATTTGTAGTTGCAAATTCGTATGTGCTTTTCGCTAAAGAAATATCCTGGAAAAGTTCCGGTATTCCGATGGGGTCAAACTGTTCGCCGCAAATAGCAGATCTCACTTTATCATTTTTAGAATTTAAATATTTAAAATCAAATATTAAAAATCAAATCAAGTCGAAATACACGTTTAGATATATAGACGATTTACTTAGTTTTAATTATAGTAATTTTTATGCAATGTGTAAAGATATATATCCTTTCGAATTGCCACTTACTGCAACAAGTATTTCGAACAAAGTAGTTTTTTGATTTAAATATTAAAGTAAATACCGATGGTAAAATAAACATTAATGTATTCAATAAAACAGATGATTTAATTTCAAAGTTATACGTTACGTTCGTAAATCCAGTAATGTAAGTAGAAACATAGGGTTAAATGTATTTTTTACGCAAATTGTTTGAATTTCTCGGATTTGTTCGAATAAAAATTATTTTTGTGATAAAATTTGTAAATATATTCTGATTTTTTACAATTAGGTTTTAACAAAAACGAACTTTATGAACAGTTAAAACGATTTTTTGTAAGATATAAACCTCTTATGGCCAAATTTGAAATTCATAATAATCAAACTTTAAAAAAATTTTTGCATCAACATCTTTTTAAATAATTTTTTTCTAAAAAACATCCGTACATACGATTTTAATTTATTTACACAATAAAATATTTTGTGTACTTAAATTTATAAAAAAGTTTCCGTCTCTACTTAGCTTACGCTAAAGTAGTTGCATATATTGTCTACAAAACTTAAGCTTGTAGTTGCCATACATTTTTTTAAATTTTTTTAAAAATTATTGTCTTTTTAGGGTTATACAGGTTGGTTGTATAGTTTTAAATTTTAATTAATTCCAGTCAAATTGTAATTTTCTAAATAATATATTTTATAGGTCAAATTGATATAAATAACTTAGATTTGAGAAGATAGTGCTCAATGTATCATTAAAGCAAACTTTTTTTGTGTTTTTCGAACTTCTGTTTATCATGTTTAATCAAAGTTAATCATATTTTTTATGTAAATTTCTTTTTTTGTCTTTTCAGTTGAGTCTCTCCGTACGTTTTTATCTGTTAAAACAAAATAAGTAAAAATATTTTCGATTATTTTTTTTATTTTATAATATTAATTTTGGTTTTTTAAAACTTTTTGCATACGATGAACCTATTGAAAAAGGTTAAAAAAATTTAATCATTTATTTTTTAGATTAAGTTTATATAAGAATTAATTTTGTTTTATTAGTTATAATCTACTCCTTTAAATAATTTTATAATTATTAAAAGTTAACTTTCCGAAATGTCTCAAGTTGTTCCTTTTCTGTATTTCAGTTCAGTGATTTTATTCATTTCATTTTTCATTCATTTTAATTCTTGATTTATTCATGAAAAAATAATAAAAAAAATTGCAATTATCAGTGGCGCAGGAAGCCCCGCGGCAGTTTAACCCCACAGCACCGCGCCAACTATAATTAACTAACTATAATTAGTTGGGAACACTTTGTAATTCCTGTTCATCATTTTCTACTTATATTAAAAATATATAATACTTTATATTATATTAAGGAAAAATATGTCACTCCCTACTAGAAGTGAAACGATTTTGTGCCATTTTTTGAGCACTGCCATTAATTGTCATGCACAAAAAATGGCAAAACAACTGCCATTAATTGGGCACGTGTCGTGTAAATTGGCACTGCCTAAAAACTAGCAGCATTTTCGCGAAACCAGACACAACCAGCCAATCACAGCAAACCAAAGGGTACAATTTAAATACTCACCGAGTTAATGTTTCAACTATCTTAATATATTTTTAGAAGCAGATTCACCTGTCGTCCGGACAGTCTTCACCTAACTCCGTTCAGACGACTAATCCGAGCTCTATTCTTTATGGAGAAGAGTGGCTTTTTTTATATAGTATTATATATTTTTGCTTATATTAGTATTATTCTAACGCTCATATTTTAAAATCGATATTCCTTCATCGCTCATGTGGCGATTTAACCACAAGGCACGGCACCAACTATAATCAGAGAACGTGGATGAAATAAAATTAGTAATTCATGTTGGTCTTCTTCTTCTGCTGATTCTTTATTTTAAAAAAATAATTGCAGTCATTAGAGGTGCTGGAGCGCCACACAGCAATGTAGCCCCACGACACTGTACCAACTTTAATTAAAGATTGGGTAAGTTTTGTAATTCATGATCATCTTCTTCTTTTCATTATTATTTTTTTTATTTCAAAAATATAATTGCAATCCTTGCTGGTGCGGCGATTTAGCCCCACTCCATCGCTCCAACTATAAGTAGAGAACGTACGTAATTTTTTTAATAAATTTTCATCTTCTTCTTTTTTATTTTAAAAAATATAATTGAATTATTGGTGGCACGGGAGCGCCACACGGCAATTAAGCCCCATGGCACCGTGCCAACTATAATTAGAGAACTTGGATAAATTTTATAATTCATATCCTTGTTCTCCATATAATTAATATATTTTTTTAAACCGATATTCCTCCGTTAAAATTGTTACTGATTTATCAAAAATAAATGTGAGCTCTTTGGAAAGGGTGAAAAATGGCGCAATAAATTTTTTAGAAGCCACTTTTTTCAGTGGCCAAATTTAAAATTTAAATCGTTGACAAGATAATTTTACAGTCGTATTAATAATCGAGCACTAATAGAAATTTGTATTATTGCATAGCTAAGACTCTAACTTTTTTATATTTAATTTAAAAATTAAAATTTATTAAACATAAATAAAGAATAAAAAATGTCGGCACGCCGGAAAAAGGTTACCCAAGAAAAAGATTACCCGGAAAAACGTTATCCGCGCGCGAGCCAAGTGGGCAAAAGGTTACCCGCATTCATTGTTTACGGTGTTATCATTTTTATTGACACAACAGAGATTAGTTTTCAACAAAATGGCAAACGATAATAATAACATTTGAATTTCACGTCACACGATACATTTGTTTTTTTAATTTATATTATGCGGTTTTTCGCGTTTTTTAAAATGTTTTTTATTCGTTGCAAACAATTTTTATTGCTCCGGTTTTTTTTAATTGTTATTTATTTTTAAATTCCATACAAGTAATAGGCCTCTGCTATTTGTATAATTTTCATATTTTGTCAAATAATAATAAAATTTTGCCGTCAAGATTTTATGCATGGTAGAGAAGTCTTCTTTGTTCTTGCAAGTTGGGATTTCTTTGTTTTCGCGCAGGTAAAATTTCCGGCTCCCAAGTGTAGAGTCCGAATCAAGCTGTGAACAGTGGATTAAGGGTACAGTTTTCAGACATAATGTCGCCAATTAATCCCAATTATTACAGGAAAACACAGATTATGTCTTGCTTTTACCGAAATAAGCCAGGGAAAAGAGGTTTTTCTTTAATTCCAATTTTCAACATGGCCCAAGCCTTCGGCCCCGCCGATTTATATAAAGTTTTAAGCAAAGACGGGAAGCACCCTGAAATTAATTATCCTAGTCCCAGATATGGACATATTTTAAATTCACGTTTAAAAAAAACCTAGCAAATAATTCTGAATCCTACACTTGTTTGCTCTGTCACAAAATGAAAAAAAAACGTGATAATACTCTCCCCCTGCACCTATAATCACGATCCAAAACAATCGTTTTCGCACAGACCCTGATAATAGTCGAAATGAGCATTATTGTCAGGAAGAACAAAAAACTGTGGTGGAAACTGAAGCGGCTCAAGTGGTGCGAAGAGCCCGAAAACGAATCGCGAAAGATGGCATCGCACCGAGAGCTGCATACAACGATGCCCAAAACAAATATTCAGCGGTATAACCCAAACTTAAGTTAATTATACATTCATATTAAAAAATACCACCGAACGTGAACCGAAAGTAAATTGAATAAAATCTAACAGCGCGTAATACACTACAATGTAAAAGCTGTAAAATGTGATTGTGGTTTTTACGCTAACGCTTGTAATGTTTTAATCATTCTAAAATTACATAATTCTGTTAAATCTCAGAAAAATGACGTTTTGAGCTTTTTTTGAGAGGAACAGCTGCTATGAATTTGTCTACAAATACAAAAACGGGCACCCAGAATTTTTAGAATTTAAAAATGTGTTTTTTAAGAAACATTATGAAAAGACATAAAATGAGTGTATATAGTGTGTAATTAAGTGTATACATAAAAACTTTTTTTAGTTTGAGTAGAGTTTCACTATATTCTTGTTCTGAATTATTTCAATCAAAAAATGGGACTCAAATCTTACAATACCGTTTAAGATTCAAATAATAGCCCTTAAAGCACCATATAATGTACTTACAATAAACAATTACAATTAAAAGTATAAAAAATTCGTACAACTTACAAAATTTTCGGTATACAACAAAGTAACCAAATTGTTGGTTAACTAAAAGTACCAATTATATGGTACAAATCAAAAATCTACCAAATTTTTGGTAGATTAATTTAAAGTAAAAATTCATTACACGTAATACAAAGCAAAGCCTAATCAATATTAATAAAGAAAATACGTAATGCACAATACGCCAAGTAAGAAAACTTACACGTGTTATTCCTTTGCGCAGAGTAATTTACAACGTAAACAATAAACGCGGGTAACCTTTTTTCCTACCTGGCTCGCGCGCGGATAACCTTTTTCAGGGTAACCATTTTCCTGGGTAACATTTTTCAGTGAATCTCACTGAAAAAGGAAAAGAGCGGGGAGCGCTTCCCTTATTTTAAACTAGCCTTGAAAATACTCTAAGAATATAACAGAAAAAAGGGGCGATTTGCCCCGGGTGTATGTTTAGACACTAAAAGATGTGGACTACTCTGAGATAAACATTATGTGGACTATATAACATTATATGTAAATATTTTCGCTGTTAAGTTTTTTATATGTGTCCTTGCTTCTTCTGTTATGTATTATGTCTTCTTTCTTGGATACTAGTTTGCTTTAGAACGTAATAAAATTAAAAAAAACTTTTTGTATTTTATTTAAGTGCTCGGATTGGATTTTCTCTCACATTATTGAGTGTTATTTTGTACAATACTATTTCGAAACTATGTTTTCTTTACGAATTTAGATGGGTCACAAAAAAAGTAAAGGTTTATTAACTGTAGTTGCAAAACTTTTACCAAAAAGAGACGCTTATATAAAGGTTTTAGACTTTAATTATGATTACTTTATAAAATTTAATTAATTAATACTTTTTTACGATTTTATCGAATTAATTTTTTAATAATTAATCAATAATTAATTAATTGCAAATTTTAGGTCATTAATTAATCAATAATTAATCAAATGCATATTGTGGTCAAATACAATAATTAATCAATAATTACTTAATTGGAGTTTAGTGGCAAATAATTAATCAATAATTAATTAAATGTGTCAGGTCAGTACTTTTTAAACACTAATGTGGACAATAGGAAATTTGCATTTGGTTTGGGCTTTTGCCCACTGAATAAAAATTTCTACCATAGGATAATAATTTGTTTATACATTGATCTAATCACACAGCACTGTTGGATTTTTTTATTCTGATGAAATGTCAATTGAAAAAAATCATTTTCACAGCAATCATTGACAAGCGTGAAATCGCCATTTTTTCAATAAGAAGGTTATATATGTATGCGTAATAAACAACTATAAATTTTAAAAAGTGGCGATTTCGCGCTTGTCAAAAATTGCTGTGAGTATGATTTTTTCAATTAAGATTTTATCAGACTAAAAAATGCAACAGTGCTGAGTGATAACATTAATGTATAAACAAATCATTATCATATGGTAGAAATTTTTATTCAGTGAGCAGCTGCCCAAACCAAATGCGAATTTCCTATAGTCCACATAATGTTTATCTCAGACTAGTCCACATATTTTCTGTCTAAACACACGCCCGGGGAGAAATCGCCCCTTTTTCCTGCTCTATTCTTAGAGCATTTTTCAAGGCTAGTCTAATAATATAGATAGACAAACAAAATAAAACAAACATGTGCCAGTGGATTTCAACTAAAGAAGCGCAGAAAAGACTCAGTAAAAAAATTATTTTATTTTGAGATAAAATGAAATTCAGGCTTCAAATATTGTGGGCTAGATTACTGCCTGTTTTAGGAGGTGTGTAGAGCTTTATTTGAAATGCCGAGCTATACAAAACTTAATATTTATGGGTAAAAACATCACTACCGTGCCCTCAGATACTAAACACACTGCTAGTGAGTGAATAGAATCATAATTGAAATCGCACTAAAAAACATTTCCTAATACAGTACATTAACTTAATTTTTAAATAAGAGCCTTTTTATGTTCCTAAAAAAATAAAGCATCTAGTTTTACGACAAGGTTATAATTATGAAATATACTGCGTTATTCAGTCAGACGCACCCTATTGGTATACTTTAGTGATTGGTGTACATAGTATGAACAAAACATCATGTTTATTTCCAAAATATCATTTGTTTTCCTTTATACTAAAGTTATTTTTTTGGTTTTAATAAAAATCAAAAACGTCATTTTTTGTGTTTTGTTAATTAAATAACAATTCACTGTAAATCAACAACAATTATTTGCCGACAACGCGAAGGTTTATACCAGCTTTACAAAAGAAGAAGAAGATATAGGACAAATAATCTTCAAAACGATCTTAATCGAATTATTCAGTGGTCCAAAGACTGGCAGCTTCAGCTGGCCAAAAACAAATGTCAGGTCTTACACATTGGTACAAAAATAAGAGTAAACAAGTTTAATTATACTGTAGATGAAAGTGTTCTTACTAAAACTATCTTATAAAAGATTTAAGAGTTTTTATGTCCAAAACGTTTAAATTTTCTGATCACTGTAAAATTATTTCAAAAAAAGCTTTAAAAACTTTGGCATTAATTTTCAGAACATTTAATTCTAATTCTATTCATAATCTTTTAAAAGGTTATATTACTTATGTAAGACCACAGCTTGAATACGCTAGTGTAATTTGGAATCCTTATTTGCAAAAAGATATAGCTTTTGTAGAAAGAGTTCAAAGGTCGTTCACCAGAAGGTTGTTCCAGATAAGTCATTTAAAAAAGGTGTCCTATGAAGAAAAATTTCAATTTTTAGGCTTGAAATCACTCCAAGAACGACGTGGTCATCAGGATATGGTTGAGTGTTACAAAATAATTCATGATTCTAATAATGCTAATACTTATTTTACTTTTAATGAAAACCAAACAAGAGGTCACAATTATAAACTTTACCTACCAAAAAGTAGAATAAACATAAGAAAATTTAACTTTAGTAACAGAGTTATTACCAAATGGAACATTTTATCGGAAAACCAAGTCTCGGCTCCCTCAGTAAGATTATTTAAAAAGTATCTCATTAGTGGTTCAACTTAGTGCTTAGCGTTTAAGCCTTTGAGTCACATTCTAGGTTAATCCATGTCTTTGTTTTGTTTAGCGACCGTGATCGGTTCGCATTACTGTTACATATGACTTTTTTGTTGTTGAATAATTTCTAGAATAAATTTTGATTGATTGATTGATCGAATATTTAATTTAAATGAAGTATTAGATTTTTTTTTTAATCGGACGGGAGTAATATTTTTAAAACTTAAAAGAACACTGACACAAATCAAGGTCCTATATCGCCCAAACTGGACTGCTACTTTAATACTAAACCTACCTAACTCAAAATTGGTATTCAAAGTCCTCCTCTACAAAGCTACGGCATTTTTATATTTTAGCTCGATCGGTTTACTATTAAAAGAGCAGTGTCCGGTTTTGGCGATATAGGAATTTGATTTGTGAAAGTGCTTTTTTAACAACAACCATTTTATGATGTTTATAAACGTATGTAGATGAAATGTGCAACCCCTGGGTATTGAGTACATAATGATTCGGCATGTAATTTTTATCACAAAAATAAATTTATTATTATTATTATTATTAATGATCAGATAACAGAATTAATATTTTACTAAGCATAGTCTATCTATGCATAGTTTAGCTCTACTGTGTCATCATTTCATTTTTCTTTTCTTTTTTTTAAACAATATATTATCTAAAAATATATGTATTTAGCTTACCAATAGTTGCCATAAATATTATGTATTGTAAAAGTCCCAACGGCTCCCTTAGTACTACGGGAGTTAACGTTCCCGTGGTTTATCCCCGTTACACACGTAATGCAATTTTTGACATGGAATATATCCCCTCTACTTGTTATTCAAATTATAAACGGTAACACCATTTAGAGGGTGTATATTACATGGAGGAAAAATGGTACAGCTTACAGGTAGACCAAGGAGGGGTGCAAAGTAAAAGGTATGAGGGCTATTGTAACTATTTTAGTATTTTAGGAATCTATGGAAATTGAAATGGCATGGACTTGGTTAAAGGTGGAACCAGACTCTATTGCATGCTTACTAACTAATTATTATTCTTAAATAATACTTTTAGCAATAATATTTTTTGCAAAGGGTTCTGTTCCACAAAGGTAAGTCGAAGTCCACAAAGGAAGTACAGATAGACTGGAACCAATCAACAATCAGATGAATATTTTAATAGTTACATATTTAAAATAATCATAACATACCTGTTTCTCAAATCCATTAAAAAGGTTGTCCTTAATCATATTATCACTGGCCCCTATTAGTAGTGATTGCTAATATTGTGCAAGATGATATGAACAGCAATTTCCATTTTATATGGGAAGATTGGGATATCTTTACAAACAAACAAACGTATGTAAGATATTTCTTCCTAATTAACTTCAACAAAAAATCATTTTTCTTAATATGAAATTATGGCGGTATAAAGGTTTTGAGGTTTGACATTGAAAAATCATTTTTTGTTTAATCGCCAAGTGGGTGATTTTCCATGTTACAAAATAAAAGATCACCAATTACAAAAAATATGCTAATTACAATAAACTAGTTTTTTATAAGATTTATAAAAAATTGTCAAAGAATAAGAATAATATTTTTTGCCTTTATTTAGAAATGTATAATAACTCAGTTTACTGGATAAATGATTATACCTATAATACCTCCATACAGTACGATCTCTACTGGTTACAGTTTCTACCACATTCTAAAATGGTTCACATTGTATTTGGAAGCTACACTGCTCTCCTAATGGTCCTTTCCGTTTTTTTTTAACGTTATCGTTATTGTGGTTTACTGCAGGTATGAGCAAATTACAAAAATTTCTATAGTATTTGTTGCTAGTTTCTAACGTGAATAAAATTGATAATAAACTTTCGAATTAATCAATACATAAAAATTATAACAATAATCTTTTAAACTTTTTATTTTAATAAGGTTTAGATTTCAAAATATCATTCATACTTAAGCCGGTAGGGTACATATTTTTTGGTGTTTTTTTGGGGTTGTGTTTGGGGGTGGGGTTTGGGGGTTGTTTTTGGGGGTTTTTGGTGGTTGTTCTGTTTTTTGGTTTTTGTTTTGTTTTGTTTTTTGGTTGGTTTTTGGGGGTTTTTTGTTTTTTTTTGGGAGTGGTGTGTTCATTTTTAATGTTGATTTTATTGAGAGTAAATAATTCATTTTCTTTTTCTCTAATAAAATAAATACTTTTCTCAAAGAAAGTTTAAAATTTTAAAGATTATTTTTAGTATTCAAAAAAGCATCTCTTTCGAAGTTTAAGCAATGAAAACGTGAAAATTTTAGCATTTTTTCTAAGAGTTGGTTCACTATTATTAATTTTAACTTTTTTTTAATTGTATTGCGTCTTTGACGCAGTTAAAACGTTTGGTATCTTCCTTGTTTCATGTTCTTCTCATTCACCACACGAGATGATATTTTTTGTGTAACAGTGGTTGCTTATAAACTCTACCGTATTACGTATAACCTGGTTTTAAACCTTCATAAAATTTTCTGTTTGTTTTAGTTTTCAGTGTTATCTCGGTATGACCATAGCAAAAAATTTTTAGTGTCTCCTCATGTATGTATGACCACAACAATAGCAAAAATATGTAATACTATAAATATAGTATTATATATTTTTCACAATACGAAGCACGTAATGATTACGGCGATATTGCTTATGTTTCCCGACGGTTAGTTAAAATTACCACTACCGTGTGGCAAATATTCCCTACGACAAGATATAATAAACGGCAAATCAGTAACAAGTCAAACGTAGCAAACATTAAATTTCACCGACTCTGATATGACTCCGTCCATATTCTAACGTAACTCACCGTATTCTTTATATTAGCAAGGTTTATTCGAAGTTTGTTTGTTGACGCTATTTTCTTTAACATTTTTTTGGTAAATCAGATCATATTTCATTACAAGTATACTTAAAAGACAAAATTTAAATGTTTTCTAATGTTTTTTTTTTAATTTTAAAACACTGAAACAAATCAAAAAACGCCTAAAATTTCATAAAAATCAAAGTTTTGAGCTTTTTTCTGGACATTTTGTATTAACTTAAAACCTGGTTGTTTTTTTACCTCCCATTTTAAATGTGTTATGCCTATTTTTAAAGGAGCACTGTCACAAATTAAATTCCTATAACGCCCGAATCGGACTGCTCCTTTAATACTGAACCGATTCAGCTGAAATTTAAAAATGTTTTAGCCTTGTAGTGGAGCACTCTAAATACCAAAGTTGAGTTAGGTAGGTTTGGTATTAAAGGAGCAGTCCGTTTCGGGCGTTATAGGAATTTGATTTGTGACAGTGCTCCTTTAAGTATTTTGCTAATGGGTTAAAATATTCAGGAAATTTTTTAGGAATCCAACTTTAAACGCCGCACTTAAACATTACGTTATGTCTTTGGCTATTAGCGACACTGCCAGCCCATTGTTAACCTACTGGATGGTGTGTTTTAACAGCTATTATGCAAAATGGGTCTTTGGTCAGACAGGTGATTTCTGAAATATTAGCATCTGAATTCTTACTGTGTAACACAAGGCATAAACTGGTTCTTTTTTTTCAAGTTAAAAAATATCAAAGTCGTTGATTTAAACGTAAGTTTTTTAAATTGAGACATAATAAAAATCTTGTATTAACCCGGTAACGACGGGGGGCTTCCCTCAATTGGGAAAAACGGTTTTTATCTGCTTTCTATCTGCCTCCAGGAAAAATTTTTCTGTTCCCTACCTGCCTCCACCCTGCCTCCTACCTGCCTCCGAGGCAGTTTTAGCTGCCTCCTACCTGCCTTCTAACCTGTATATGCTTCAACATAGGAAGCAGGGTCACCTGCCTCCTACTTGCCTTCGAGGCAGTTTTACCTGCTTCCACTCTGCCTTCATGCTGCCTCCGAGGCAATTTTTTCTGCCTCCTACCCGCTTTCAGTCTTCCACAAGCAAATTAAAGAGCCGTCCTTACCGGGTATAAAGCCAAAAAATACACAAACTATGGAAAAAATGTTGCTTGGAATTGCTGTAAACTCTTTAAACCGCAATTAATTTGTTCGCAAGCTTTATTATTCTATCTTTATCATTCTTTGTATATCAATTTTAGTTTTAAAGAAAAATATCATAAGAAACTTTTGAAAAAAGTTCCAAAGCAGTTACTAAAGAATTATTTTTCTTGATCGAGAAATGTAGTCAAGTCGTCATAACACAAACAAACATCAACGCACATATACGTACATGTTATTTATTACGCACTAACATACACTACACCGACACATTATGATGTTACTAGTGTTGTAAAAAGTTACTTTTACTTTTACTTAAACTAATAAAAGTATCGGATTTTGGATTACTTTTAGTTTTACTGGAGTTTTAAATTTCACTTACTTTTACTTTTACTCTTACTTGAATTTTGAAATTTTAATTACTTTTACTTTTACTCTTACTCGTATTTTCTCCTGCAAATACTTAAATTAATTCAAGTAACATTTAAGTAATTTCTACGAGTAAATTCCCTATATGCTTGTTGAAAATGATTGGCAGCAAAAATTTTGTCAAGATGCTAACACTCTAAAAACCATTTATTTAGATCAAAAAACTTATTAAAATAAAAATTTAGGCACAAATTAGCAAAAACAAATTGAAATCGAGCTCTGGGACTCTAAAAACCGGTATTTTGCTTCGTTTCAAAATACTTTTATTATATTTTTACTCTTACTTTTACTTAAAAGAATAGGTCTTAGGGTAACTGACTTAATTTCGGCCACCTTTTTTATTTTTTTGAATAAGTTTTTTTCTGGTTTTTCCAATATCGACCCAAGATTTGATCTAAAAATCAAACGATAGCTATTTTTGTTATTCCAGTGCAAAATTTTAAAATTTCTGTTGCACTTAAAGATCAGTGGAGGTTTAAAGCTTTTTATAGTGGCCGAAATTAAGGCGCGAGCCATTAACTTCGGCAACCTAAAAAAAACTTGCTATAACTATTGCCAAAACAAACAATAAAAATTTTAAAAGGTTTCAAATTTGTTCTTAGGTATTGTTCTTAGTACATATAACTTAATTTTTTCCCGTTTTCAAACTTTGATAGTTATTAGCAAGACTTTTAATAATTATGTCAAAACCTTAAAAAAACAAGTTTTATTAAACTGTATGTTTTGTTGAATTTTTTTTCTGGCTTAAAAAAACGTCAAAAAAGACAAACAAGCAAAAAAATTCTTTAAAAATACGGTAGTACGATCATAGTTGAAAACGACAAAAACGGCAGGTTTTTTCATCTAATTTTTAAGGTGGCCGAAATTAGCAGAATCCTAAAATGCGCAGTTATTTAAACGCATGTTGCAAAGTGATTTTAAAGAAAATATCAAAACGTGAAAATTAACAATTTTGAACTTTAAATAGAAGTTATTTTAAGGTTATATAGTGCTTCGTTCTAAATTTGATGCAGTTTGAACACAAAAGAAAAATTAAGAAAATCACAAAAAATTCACTTTTTCTATGAAAATGTTGATAATGCAGAAATAACACAAATATAAAACTTTTGCAAAAACACTTTTTCAGCACTCATCCAGTTATTTTTGAGCTACTTCTATTGTGCTTTAAAAATAAGCCAATTTCCTAAGTTCTAACACCCTAAATTGGTGTCCGAAATTAAGACCTGGCCGAAATTAAGTCAGATACCATACTTTTACTTTAACTTTACTTAAATAAAATTTTGACCCTTACTTTTACTTTTACTTTACTTAAATTAAAAATCACAAATAACTTTTACTCTTACTTTACTTAAATTAAAAATTTTCAAATTATTTTTACTTTTACTTAGAATAATCAAAAATCAATAGTTTTTACAACACTAGATGTTACCAACCTGTTGACTTCGCCATGAACCATTTTTGTTATTTTTATAGGTTGCACCTGGTACGGTATTATTCAGGGTTCTTGCAGTATTTTTTCAATAACAACAGTGTCTGTAATGGCTGCTGAGCGATGTTTTGGTAGTCAATTTAAATTTATATCAGAAAAAAATTACAAAAAATTTTCATGAATAAAACGCACCGTTAAAAAATTGCTTATAATTTGCTTAAAATTACAAAACGTTTTCATAAATAAAACACAGCGTTAAAAATGACTACATGGGTAGTATTTGAGGGTTTTTTTAATAAGAAAACAATGAACTCAGAACAACCAAGATTAACAGATGTGTCAAGCAGGGTGCGTTTTAAAATATCCAGCTCAATCATAAAAACGTTTTGTTTTTTTTGTTGTTTTGTTGTTCATTGTTTTTTGTTCATTCTTCAGGCTTAAGTATAACCAGCTATCTTCAACGTTTTAGACGAATTTACCATTACACCTAATGTTTAAAAACTGCTTCAATGAAAAAAAAACTTGTAACGGCTTTCAATGGACTGCGGTTTTGACTTTAAAATTTAAGAATTTATTTTCTTGTAAAACCATAAATTAGTTTTAAATACTAGTGTATAAAGGTGTGTTTGTATTATACTAACAAGATTTTATTAAATTGTTATGCTGTGCTTTTTAGCAGTGACACGCCCAGTTTTTTATCAAGGGCTGAAGTACCGCCTTCCCATTGTCCACAGATGGGCAATAATGTTCATATGCTGTTACACATTTCTCGTTACAGGACCACCTGTTTTTGGAGTGGGCCACTACACCCCATCTGGAATATTGACTAGGTAAGTAATTTGTTAATTATAAATTAAAGTGTAATCGATCAAAGTCATATAAAAAATAATTTGCATTAGCATGGTTGGAACGCAGCTCATTGGTCGTTCCGTATGACTTTTATTTCAGCAATAGTACGTCAGAAGTTTTTGCGCGGTTTTCCAACAAAAAACTAACATGCTTTTTCAACCAAACCGTATGCAAAGTATTCCGCATGTGACTTTGTTTTATTTTAAACGTTGCTGGAGATACCAACCAAGCCATTTATGTATATAAGGTCCCTGTAAGGGTCTCTGGCCCTTACTTTTTAAAATTAATATGTTATAAAGTTTTGCGCTCATATACGTTGATTTATCAGAGACCTCAAATTCTTTAGCGATATTTGGTTAGCCTAGTGCTCAGTGGGTTTCACTAAGGAGCCAAAACGAAATCTTTGATTGGATTAAACTTCACCGGCCGTAAAAAACAAAGGTCTTCAATATATACTTTTAAAGACTAAAATAAAGGGCAAACACTAAATTCCACCGACTCCGACTCCGCCTCGAATTTCTGCAAATTATATACTGATGTGCAGGTTGAGCTTAGGCTTAGGCTTAGAATAAAATTTGCATAATACTAAAAATTTCGGTAGATTTTGGACGGAGTCGGAGTCGGTGGAATTTAGTGTTTGCCAAATAAAGACTCATTACTTTTCATTCAGCATTCATCGGCTAAAATTGATTCTTATGGAGTTGTAGGTCTGACTTTTTATTGGCTGATTTTTTAAATACATTTAACACTAAAAAATTTTCAAACAAATAGGTGGTTTTATCACAAACGTGTTAAAGTTAAAAAAAACATTAATTATAATCTGTTCTGCCAACGTAAGCGAGGTTGGTGCCACAGTTTATGTCTATTATGTATGTTTTTTCAGTAGGCTTAAATTTAAAATTAGGTACATAGACTTAGCTTAAGAGTGTAGGCTTTGCTTAGAAGCTTTACGATAACTTAGTCTTAAAAAACGAACAATTTTAGCTGTTGTTTTGATTTTGTGTCCTCAGATCCGATGTCCAGACTATACTTTTTACATCTGCTAATTGTGGGTTTTCTTATTCCTGTGTTTGTGTTGTGCGGTAGCTATTTGATTTTATGCAGGAAATTACAAAAGCTTTCCAGGACTCATTCTAGCTTTGTTACTGTTTTACCTACCGGAATCTTCAACATTAGGTAAGGCTTAACTTTGCGGTAGTTATGGTACTCAGATAAGAGTGTATATTGCGCTTACCTGCTCAGTGTATAAAAATGCGGTTAAAGCACTCAGAGAGCAGCAGTTTAACATTTATATCAGTTGTTGTTGTTGTTGAATAACCTGAAACTTATCTTCCCTATGCAGATTATGCAAAGGGCAGGCGCTAAGACAAGCCAGGAGGGGCGAAAATATTTATGTATGTTTAAATTTATATCAGTAGAGTTTCTACCCTCCACTATCATGCTCCGGAGCTCCGGCCATTCAAACAGTTGAAGCTCCGAAACTTCGCCTTTTTATTTGAGCTATTTCAAGCATATTTACAGAAGCTTGAAATATGTTCTAAATTGTATTATTATATTTTATTTGATACTTAAGACTTTTTAATTGCGCTGTTAAAATCAAATTCCTATAACGCCATCGCTGCTCCTTTATCCAAGCCTGCGTACCTCATCTTTGTAAAAAAATTTTGCTCCACTACAAGGCTACAACATTTTTAAATTTCAGCTAAAATCGGTTCTTGGCGTCCGGTTCGGGCGTTTGGTTTGATTCTGGCCGTTGCCTTTTTTATGTTTTTTAAAAAATTGTTTATAAAATGGTTGGGTGTTGTAAATTTAAAAAAATTTTTACATTTTACAAAGTAATTTATGACACTACATATTCTTTAAATATTCATAAAATTAGTACCAAAATAGGGCGTAGCTCCGGAGCTCCTAAAAGCGAAATTGCGCTGCGACCGTGTTTCACACGCGTTTTTTGGTATCAAAAAACTCTTGTTCTGTTTTTTATACAATGGAAAAATAATTGTAAAGACACAACTATTTATTAGAACTTTATTTTATTGTTTATTAGAACGCTAACGCGTTTCAAGATATCTACCCTCTTCGTCTAAGAAAAAATACAGTTAATAAAGTTTATGTTTGTTTTATTTTTTGTTCTGGAGGGGAGGGTTTATTCCGTTGGAACGCAAAACATCTACACTACGGGTGTGCATTGCCGGGAAATTTCACTTTAGCCGCGCCTTTGCTTTAGTACCAAAGGTCAAAAAATCGTTTAGCCTTAGTTTTATTATTAAGCCCAAAAAAGGCTTAGTACTAAAGCACTTTAAGCCCAATTCACACTTCAGGTTTAAGATTTACGATTTAAAGTTTAAGGCTATTGATTCACACTTCTCGTTTCAGATTTAAGGTTTATACTTTTGCAAACGCATATTTTTCTGAACATTTCTTTCGGAATTAGATTTTCTAATGATAAATTTAAGCGTTTAACGGTTAACAAACATTTATTGGTACACAGATAGACATAAAAACTTATTAAAGTTTTGGGGGGTTGGTGGGGTTGGGTGTTTTTTTTTTTTTTTTGTTTTTTTTTTTTTTTTTTTTTTTTTTTTTTTTTTTTTTTTTTTTTTTTTTTTGTTTTTTTTTTTTTTTTTTTTTTTTTTTTTTTTTTTTTTTTTTTTTTTTTTTTTTTTTTTTTTTTTTTTTTTTTTTTTTTTTTTTTTTTGTTTTTGTTTTTTGTTTTTTTTTTTTTTTTTTTTTTTTTTTTTTTTTTTTTTTTTTTGTTGTTGTTATTTGTTTTTGTTGGGTTGGGTTTTTGGTTGTTTTGTTTTTTTTTTTTTTTTTTTTTTTTTTTTTTTTTGTTTTTTTTTTTTTTTTTTTTTTTTGTTGTTTTGTTTTGGTTTTTTTTTGTTGTGTTTTTTTGATTTTTTTTTTGGTGTTTTTTTTGTTATTTTTTTTTTTTGTTTGTTTTTTTTGTTTTGTTTATTGATTTGTTTTGGGTGTTTTTTTTGTTGTTTTTTTATTTTTGTGTTTGGTTGTGGATTGTGTGGTGTTTTTTTTTTTTTGAGGTTGCTCTTTTTGTGTGTATATGTTTTTGTAGATTTTTTTTTGTGGGGGGTGAATGATTTCTATGTTTGCTGTTGCTGTCTTTTTTTTCTGTCTATTGGGGATGTTTTTTTGCTCTTTTTAGAGTTTTTAGAGGCTTTGGTTTTGGGTTTAGAGTTGGGTATTTTGTGCTTCTCTTCTTCTTCTTCTTCTTTTTTTTTTTGTTTTTTTTATTGCTTTTTAAATATTTTGTTCTTTTAAATATGGGTTTGGGAGGTTGTTTTTGGGCTTTTTTGTTAGGTTTTGTTTGATTTATTTAATAATTATTAAATATGTGTTTTGGTTTGTAAGATTATAAGATGGTTTTTTGGTGAGAGGTTGGGTTTAGGGGGGAGAGTCTTTTTTTTTTGTTCTTATTTTTTTTATTTATTATTTGTGTGGATGGCTTTCGGTGGTGCGGGGTGTTGATTGGCGCTGTGGTTTTTTTTTTTTCTCTCTTCTTTTTCTTTTTCTTTTTTTTTTTTCTTTTTTTTTGTCTTGGCGGCTGCGCTATTTTGCGTGGTCTTTGTCTGGGCGTCTGCGCCTCTTTTGTGGTTTTTTGTTTTTTTCTTCTTCTTTTTTTTTTTTTTTCTCGGTTCTTTTTGTTGTGTTTGGGCTCTTGTTTTGGCTTTTTTTTGGGTGTTTGGTGTGGGGGGGTTTTTGGGGTTGTTTTGTGCTGTCTTGGTTTGTGGCTTTGGGTTTGTTTGGTTTGGGCTGTCTTTTCTTGGTGTTTTTGTTTTTGGCTGGTTTTGTTTTTGTGTGTGTGTTTTGGTGGTGTTTTGTTGTTTTTTTTATTTGTTTGCATTTGCCTTTTTTTTGGTTGTGGTTGTATATATTTTATGTATAATTTTTTCTTTTTTTTATGAGCGCTGTCTTTTTTTGTTTTTTATTTTTTTTTTTTTTTTTTATTTCTAAATTATGATTAAGTTTTTTTCTAAATTAATAAAAAAATCAAAATAAAACCAAAAAATTATCAGCACTTGGTTTCGATTGAAAGAGTTCTAAAGGTCAAGGTCCCAATTCGATTTTTTAAAATTGCTTTTTTAAAGTACCTTCAAATGGAGTCTTAATTCCGTTCTTATTATGTTATACCAAAAAGATTATTTTTAATCGTACAAATTTAATAGTTACCTGCCACTCCTTATTTTGGTTTTTGAGGCCAGATAGTTTCATAACCCTGAGCCCAAAATGATCTAAAGTTTATATAGCCAGAATCAGAGAAACTTTTTTTCTATTTCTAATTTTATCTTTTTTTTGGAAATTTTAAATTGATTACAATGCTTGCGTCTCAAATTAATCAAAAATTTATTCTTAAAAAATTCTTTCAGAATAAAACAATCGCCAATGAGGGTAACAATTGAAACTTTGACAATTTATTCTTAATCGGTTCTTTAATTGGTTCATATAAATTTTTAAAATACGCACCAAAAATTAAAAGTTTTGGTATTAAGAATGATAAAAACATTGTAATTTTACTAATAAGGTACTCACTTGCTTAAAGTGCATACTTGTTATGCTTTAGTGAGCTTCCGGCATTTAGCAAAAATAAATTATGTTATGTTATGTAAAAAAAACAATTAAAAAAAGATGTAAAAACATGAATTCGTGTTAAAAAATCGCGTTTTTGGAAGAAAATTTAGAATAGAAAAAGTACCTTAAATTTTCTCGAGGGAGGGGAGGGGGTCAGATTAAAAATTCTAGAATGAGGTCAGAGGTAAAAAATTCGAAATTTGGGGAAACGGGAACCCCTACTAGATTTTTGTCAAGGGGTGGGGGCCCCAAAATGTCGAGGTTAGAGGGCTGGACCTTACCTTGCCCCCCCCCCTTCTCACCTATGTGTATAACCATAGGTGGGCAAGGGAAAGTTTGGGGGTTATACCTCGCGAAAAATCCCGATCCTGCCGAAACCCCCTCATCCCTCCTACCCCAAAGTTGGCGGATATCCCGGACAACTCCTCCCCTAAAGTTTAGGGATATACCAGTACTAAAAACGCTAAAAATGGGGTATTAGGAAAATACCTCTCAAAAAATTTTTATGATTAAACGCTTCCAAAATCCTTGAGGCTAACCATGTGTGGATATAACCCCCTGGCCACACATATAATGTTGAGTGATAGTGTTATTGATTATATTCCTCAAAAACCTTTAAATTGTTGACATTGTGCCATATTCAATTTGGGATGGAGGGATCCCAGAAATAAAAACTCAAAATATCTGTTGTATTCGGATCCATAAAATTTAAATGCCAGAAAGAATGTTTCTCCTTTTACTACGGCGGACATTTTTTGTATACCATCTCTATTTGCCACCCCTCCCCCTGCCCAAAGTGTTGTTTTTCAGTATCAAAATCAGAAAAATCTCGGCCTACCCTACCCCTTTTTCACTTCTTATGTTTCTCGCTAGCCATCAAAGAAATTTTTTTGATTTTATTGTTTTTTCCGTAACCCTACAAATAAGTCAAATATTCCCGAGACAGAAAACGAAGCTTGATGTCCCTTGTTCTTTACATCATTGAAAAAAAAATTAAACCCTTCCTTCTAGTAAACGGAGGTGAGATGTAATTTACACCACAATTCATTGTTTTTATCAAATATTTAATATTGCTGTGATAGCTTTGCCGATTTAATTTTAACGGCTTGAGATTACTACCTCTCAAAAATAATCTAGAAAGAGCTAATCAAGTTGTTCTTGACCGAAGTTTCTTTCATCCAACGCGCCAAACTTTAGTCGACACTTGTAAATTAAAATTAGCTTCTTAAACAATGACTGTTTAAAATTGAGACGGTCTGAGATCAATCCCCTTTTTAAAATTCAAGAAGAAATTTTTTCAATTAACTTTTGGGATTTAAAAAATTTTACTGCGGATTTTATGCTAAATATTTCATTTATTCTTTCAAAATATGGGCTTTTTTAAATCAATAATACTTGCATTTTTTATTATAGCATTATTCATACAGACAAAAACTAATATTTGTGTGTTTTCAAAATATAAAACCAACAAGTATATATCACTTTTTTTATAGTTTTTATGATTTTTTGCACCGAAATTGAAAAGACATTGTAGTTTTCCAGATTTTATTTTTTTCAAAACTATTGCTATAAACTGCGGAATGAATTGTATAAGAAATTTTGTAAAATTAACTTCTGTAAACAATAACTTTGAAAAAATACAATATTTCCGACAAATGATTTTAACTAAAACATTAATTTTCAAAGTTTTTTTAACAATCTTGTTATGATATTTTATTCATTAAATATTTTATGATTCTACATTTTTCTAAAATTGATAAATAAAACTGTCAACAATTCATTTTCGTACAATCTAAATTTTAAATTTGTCGTCTAGTTAACATTTGAAATGAAAACTTTTGGTTTTTTTTTCATAAACCTAAAACCAAGACTTTGTTCCATCGTTAAACCTTAAAACTTAAATTTTAAACCTTAAATCGAATTGTGAAACGTGGCTTAAACCTTAAATCTCTTCCATAAACTTTAAACCTTATACCTTAAATCTTAAACTTGAAGTGTAAATTGGGCTTTAGCCTTATCTTTTTCCAAATCGACAAATACGAACATGTTTGTAAAAATTAAGATTTATACCTTTTTAAAGTAGTTTTTAGAATTGCACTGCTAAAGTAAATTTACTGTAAAAAAACTCAACATTAAAAGCCTCTTTAAAGTTTATTGCATCAAGTTTTAGTTTATTTTTTAATAATTTTATTTTTAAGGTAAACTTTACAGTTTTAAAGTTGCTTTTGTGGTGTATTACAGTTTTAACTTTAAATGAAAATAGTCATCCAAAATGGTGAACTATTGAGAATATTTTCTGGAATAAATATCAAAAGAACCAAAACATTTAACCAACATTTTTTTATTAAACAAACCACGCTTACTGTATAATAAACGTCACAAAATGCCCATATGAAATTAGTAAAAATGATATTATTTTTATATTAAGCACTTAGAAACTAAATAGAACTTCAAAAAAAGCAAAAAAATTCAGTCCCTTCTAATGCTTAAACAAAAATAAAAAAACACAAAAAAGTAAAGCCCCATAATGTCATACTCACAGCACCTTGAAGCCAAAAGTCATTGTAATTATGGATCGACCGGGGCAACGGCCCCGGCCCCGGCAAACACAATTTTCTCTACCCCGGTCCCGGCCCCGGCAATTTAGCTGTCAAATCAACCGGGGCAAACCGGGGTAAGAACCCCTAAGGATACAGATTTTAAAGCACTTTTTACAAATTTAGACAGTGATAAATATGTAAAATTTTATATAAAGAGCTAATGTAATCTCTTCAATAGGAGGTGATTTATTAATTATATTTTAACATTATATTAAAACAATATTTTAATAAGATTCCTTATTTTAATCATAAGTCGTTATTCTAAAAAGTTGAAGACTTCTTGAGCATTAAAAACAAAATTGTAGATTTTATTTACAGGATTAGGGTTTGACATAGAAGTCAATTTATAAGACGTATACGATAAATATTAGAGTTATTATAATATCATTGTTTGCATCAAAAATATATAAGCCAAGATAATTTTCGGCTATAATTACAGTAAATTTTTTAACTTCATTTAAAGAGAAATGATGCACATCTTTCTTTTTTTGCGCAAGCTAATTTCTGTGCACTCAATTAAAATTTTCTCGCACAGCGATATGTTGTACACCAAACTAGTTTTTCCGACACGTTTACAAAATCGCCACGTACAAAAACTTAGCAGAAATCGGTAATAATTGCTTTAAAATTCGCTCATGTGTGAGTTTCTCTAGAAAGTTTATTGTACAACTGGACATTTTGTTTTTTTGTTTTTTTTTTTTGACATATCCTTACTTTTATTTTTAAGTGTTATTGAAACTGTTTTAAAATTCAGTGATGTTAAAACATTTTTTTTTAATAAAAAAATTCAAATTGATTTTTTTGCATTTTTAAATTTATTGGGGAAACAACACTGGTATTCACAAATTTTGTGTAGGGTCTATTCGAACTAGGTCCGCTTGACATTGCAGGAAAAACCTGCGGAGTCATTCCACTTTTTTAGCGAGTTCATTATGAAAGCTTTAAGTTAACGGAAAACGACAACTTATAATAAACAAAAAAAGCTGTCGATAAAACGTTTATTGAATACATTTAAAACGTGACGTTTCGATTGTTACAAACAATCAACATCAGACGAATAAAACACTGAAACAAAAATTATATCATATAAAATTTTAAACTAATGAAATATAAAAAATCAGTATGAAGAAAGAAATATACACTACACATACTTATATATTAAAGCTTTTATAATATACTAAACATGTGATAAATTTGGATAAAACGTAAAAAATAATTTAGACAAAAGGCTTTTTTGTTTTAATAAAATTTTAAAGAAAAACTTAATTGTTTAATAAAATATTTCTTAAATATAAATTTTCTAAATATAAAAGCAACCTAAACAATACACATAAAACGTTCGAAACTTAGTTCATTATATTTTTACAGCCTAAAAAACACCAAACTTGAATGTATTAGTTTAATATAGCTTTGAAATTGTGTATTAGTGTTTGTTTTAATTTTGATGGATATTCAAAAATGTAAGTATGCAT